>MVGT01001195.1:11366-58235 GCA_002174775.1 Macleaya cordata | reverse complement strand
CTCTCTCTCTCTCTCTCTCTTTCTCTCTCTCTCTCTCTCTACCAGAAGTTTCTCTCTCTAAAATTCTCTCTCACGTGCTTTAAAAAAACGAAGGGTAATTTTGTCAATAATAAAAACTATAAAACAGAAAAAAGAACTTAAAATGCCATGTGTACAAAAGACAAAAAAATTTTGGGTTGCATTTAAAAAGCCAAAGTTAGCTAGGTGGGAAGTTAAAACATAGCTAAAATTGGGGTTCCAGCCTGATTTCATGTTTTTTTAATAGCAGGCCAAATAGAGGAACTCATGTAATAATTAACCATCATTTTACCACGGAAGAAACGCGATTTCATGAATTTAGACAATTCAGATTTTCCAGCAAAAATACTCCAAGCTATTTTTAGATCGGCTGCTTCACTAATGTGCCGAAGAAAATGCAGGTTTAATCCACCTCCGTCTAACGGAAGACACAATTTGTTCTAAGCCAGCGTAACCTGTTTAGACGTATCAATATTGCCAGTCCAGATGGAGTTTTTAGTCCAACAATCAACAATCTTAATTAAAGACTGAGGCCAGCTGTAGACCAGGGAACTGTAAAGAGCTCTAGCATGAATCACTGAGTTGACAAGTTGAACTCTACCCATAAGAGATAGCAGAGAACCTTTCAAGGATTGAAGTTTTACTTTGATTTTGTCCATGATAGGCTGAAGATGGATTCTTTTAGGCTTACCTTTGAATGCTGAGGGGAGATGATCCTGGCAGCAACCTCACTTAGGCGGTCAGCCAGAATTTTACGTATGATCTTGAAGTGAAAGTTCCTCAGGGCGATAGGTCTAAAAAGCTCTACCCGATCCGCTTCCTTACACATAGGAATAAGAATCTGAACTGAATTGTAAACATCATGACCAACCACCTCCCAAAAGTTTGTAAAAAAAGCAGCCACCAAAACCGTCAGGTCCCGGAGCTGAGTTTGCATTCATAGAGAACACAGTATATTTAACATCTTCCATTTAAGGGATATTGGTTAATGAAGCATTCTTTAAATAAGTCACTATAGGAGACACTAAGCGATCAATCAAAGCTGAATCTTGACAAATGTTATTCACCGAGAATTAAGATTCAAAGTAGTTTGTTACGTGATTCGAATTTGAGATATCATCCAAGAGAATGTCATTATTTTACGAATCATGGAGATTTTTTGCTTAGAGGCATTAAATTTGGCTTGCCTAAAGAAATAAGGGGTGTTTCTATCGCCATCAGCAACCCATTTTACTCTAGCTTTGTCACGCCAATAATTTTCTCGAGCATCAAGAGCGTTAAAGAAATTGGTAGCAGCTGTGATTTCTTCAGTATGAAGGTCATCCGAATATCCCTGAGAATGAATTCTATTTTGAATGAAATCAAGGTCAGCTTTAGCAGCCTCAACATTTCGGTTGACATCACCAAATACTGTTTTGTTCCATGATTTGAGTTCAAGCTTTAGTTGGTGAAGCTTGCTAATAAGAATCCACATTGGGAAACCAGCAACAGGTCGAGCCTAAACCTCTTTAATCACTCTAATCAAATCAGGGTGCTTAATCCACATACTTCGAAATCGTAAGCTAGAGGGGTAGGAGTTTGCACCTCTTTCCGCAGACCATAGAAGAGGATGGTGATCACATCCCACTTTAGTCAGGGTACTGCAAGAGATTGAGTTCCAGAAACTAAGCCAAAGGTCATTGCAAATTGCCCTATCAAGTCTCATTTCAGTGTCTCCTAGAACCCCCGCCATTTGACCAAGTAAAAAAGCTGCCTTTGTTATCAATGTGATGTATGTTACAAGCATCTGACATTGCAAGGAAATCTGCACAAGAAATACGATTAGGAAGAGGGCCTCCACATTTTTCATGAGCGCCAATTACAACATTAAAATCACCGATGATGCTCCAAGGGCCATTGTAGTTTTGATTAAGAGAGATTAGCTCAGTCCAGAGAACTCGACGAGCAATGTAAGTAGTAGAGGCATAAACTGAAGTAATTCTAATGACTTCACTATTGAGATCGAACTCGAAAGTTATTTGTTGAGCGGTATTAGAAATAATCCAAGGATGGTAAGAATATGAACTAAGAAACCATAAGTTTGGCAGGGACAGACTTCTGTTATTTGTGGCAAAAGGAGTAACATGAATTCGTCTTCACATATGGGAGGGGAAGTCGTTAATTGAGATCCATGGCTCAGTAATGAGAAGGAATCAAGCCTATGTACAGAGCACATATCAAGAAGAATTTGTTGAGTATTGGAGTTACCTACACCCCGAGCATTCCAATAAATTAGCTTCATTAGATAACTGATGAGGAATTATCTGTCCTTGAACGGATTGGGTAAGGTTCTTCTTGCATGTTTTTTGCTTTTTTGCTGCCGTAGCTTCTTCTTTTGAGACTTTGAAAGGTGTAATTGCAATGGGGGCAACTCATCGTCTTCAATTTTAGCTGTATCAGCCCAACGATTAGAGAGAATTTCCAAATCGTGGGATAAGATTGGATTGATTGGTTGCGTTTCAGGCACCACTTCATTGGCTAAAGAATGTGTGCTCCCAGGTTTGTTGAGCTGATCGGGATCCGCCGCATGTTGATGATTATTTTCTTGTGACTGATTTGTTGGGTCACCAATATTAACATTTGGGACCTCAGTAAGTTTTTTTGGTAGCTCAGTGACTATGGCGATCTACCCTTAGGAATAGAAGAATTCTCCTTGGTCTGATCCAGGGATTGATTAGCTTGAATTTGATCGGGAACTGCAGATTTAGTTAAATCCTCATTAACTACAGTATTAATCTGAACCATGTTTGGAATCTGGACCGGGGCTACAATTTTTTACTGAATTGGAGCTTTTGATTTCTCACGCATTTTACCTGGAGATCTATTCCTTGATCTTCCTCTAGAAAGATCAGTAATCTCTTATTCTTTCCCTCTAGATTTGCAGTTGCCTATAGGGTGACCGATTGATTTACAATGAGAGCAGAAGGCCGGAAGCCATCCATATTCAATATTAACAAAGAAAGCGAAATCTTTCCTTTCTACAATTAATTTTTCAGGAAAAGGAGAGAGGAGGTCAATATCTACCAGAAGACGTGCATAGTGCCCAAAGAATTTGTTTGAAGTAGCTGCATCCAGCTGAATAGGTATACCTACTCCTATAGCAATTTCGAACAGAGTCAGGGGTTGCCAGTATTCTAGGCTAAGATCTAAGATTCGGATCCAGATTTGTGTATGAGTTTTTCTTTGTTTACCAGGATTAAAGTCAGGCTGCCAAGGAAATAGTCGAAGAACTCCTGGCTTTAGATTCCAGGCAACTATCGATCTTACTTTCCCCAGATCTTCAATAGATGAGAAGCTGAAGTTGAAATAACCTTTGCCGATAGGGATGATTTTCCAAGGATCTAAGGATTTACACAAAGCTGATAATTGTGATCTGATATGAGGTCATCTAAAACATATCAGGAAATGCACAATGATCAATAATAATTAACATGTAAGTAAAGTTTATCCCATCCCATGTGCTATTATATAGTTTAGTCCATTCCCAAGTTCGACATTATAATTACACGTCAGAAACATCTGGCACTATTATCTATTGTACTTTTATTAAAACATCGTCATAATTTAATGGATCTTATAAACATGGCCAAATGAAGCACATGAAGTAATTTACTCTATTCTTAAGCTGAATCGCATAGCGGCTGCCTACGTACCTATTTCGGGATCAAGCCTATTGTAGTTCATATACTATAAACAGAAATAGATATAATATACCTACTGACTTCCCTTCCCAAAGGCTCTCATAAAGAATATCGTTCTCGGAGTTATGAAAACTAACGAATAAAACTTAGTAGGAAAATCTAATTTTTAAAATATAACAACGAGAATGTACTTACTCTACAGTTCCTTGGGTTTCCAAGGAACATCTTCCCACTCACCTTGCCTACGACATATGTATGCATTTTGTTTCTTTTTAAGCCTAAAATGACTTGAAAACACCTTTAGATAATTCACTAAGACTACTCTATGCATTGCCATTGAGTACTCTTAAAATTATTTGTTTTTACGGCATATAATGCCCCAATCCAAAATCTGTCACGCTTTTAGAAATACATGACAGCAACATTTATGGCACATGTTCATTGAGAAAAACGTGACAATTTACTCCAACATCATAATCATGTATCTCACATCACAACCATCATCATTTCTACACAAGATATCAATTTTATCATTATGAAATCAGCATATATCACACCTTAAGAAAGCATACAGCAACCTAACATGCATGTTTTTAGCATCATTACAATGGATTCAGCAACAGTAACATAATCAGAAAACGTGGTCTTTTGACAGCATCCATTTTCTTTTCGATTTTTTTTTTTTAATCCTACAGCTGTTACGGGTGCCACCCACGATCGTGAGATCGTCTTCCGTGGGGAACCCATCGTGGGGTATCGCCATAAGGCACGAATCATATAGATCCAATGTTTTTATGCATGATTTTTATCATTATTAGTTTTACGACTATTACGGGAGCCACCTACGATCGTGGGATCGTCTTCCACGGGGACCCATCATGGGGTATCGCCATAAGGCCGCCTAAAGGCACGAATCATATAGATCTAAAGTTTTCATGCACATATTTTTCTCTCCATTCTTGTTACGCATCATTTATTTTGTAAGCACTCGTAAACACCACACAAAATGCATTCATAGATCAAATATATAATCATAATTAGATATGCACATACTTATTCAAATCAAAATCCACAAGAGAACAATCTAATAGAACCATTTAATAAATAATTAAACCACATCCATTTGCATTCACATGTTTACAAAATGAATCACACGTTTTATGTAGATTTATGAATCAAACCTTAGAATCATAGGATCGTTATTCTTCCTACCTCAACCGTAGTCCTAGATTTGTGCTGGAATGATGATTTTCCATCCTCCTATAATTTCTTCCTCTTCATTTACTCCCTTGCTTGAGTTTTAATGGAGGTTTTTGGAGTAAGAAAAGGTGGTAGTTTAGAGAAAAAGAGTGATGGCTAGGGAGAGCAAGCCTTAGCACCCTTGACTATCCCTATCTACCCTCTTTTATAGATATGCATCGTCTCAAATATGGAATGTAATTATTTGGTATTTAAGATAGAGATTATTTTCATTATATTGATTATCTTTTCCCCAATCAAAGCAAGGTAAATTAAGTAAGAAATTTAAAAAGATGTGTAGGCTTCATTCCTAGTCGTCGGATTTAGGTACTCATCAGCCCATTAATTAGATGAACAGTAATGAATGATATTGAAAAATAAGAAAAATCAATCATTGTAATTAATGCTGACAAAAATGGAATATAGGGGAAAGAATTTCGTAGTGAGCAATTCTACTAGCACATTTGGTTAGTAGAAAATAAATGATGTCCATCAATGAAATATTAGTCTTAATTATTTAGCATAAATAATGCAATCAATTTAAAAGATACTAAATATATAGCAAATAAAAAATGATGCTAGCTAAAAATGTTAATTACATTGATGTGGGTCTTACTCACAAATTTAGATAGTTATCATTGAATTTCAAATAATAAATAGATTATGTTAAGGTGTATAGTATGTTCACTAAACTATGGTTTTTAACATCCTTAAGACTGCCAAGTTTCCATGTAATTCAATCTAAAAGTTGGTATTTTTCACCATAAGCTTAATTTCCAACTTGGTAGAAAATTCTTCATCAATTTAGTTATTAGCATAAGATTTGTTAAGTGTAGGGAGAGTATAACCTACCAATTATGTCACATACGCTAACTAAAAATAATCCAATATTCTTTAAAATTTAAAAAAGATTTCATTTCCTAGATACATCTTAAACTAGCAATTATCTTTAAACCTTCCTAGTCATATGTTTGACTACATTTGAATTTTGAAAGAGATTCCCATAGACTATTCTTCAAATCTTCCTTATATATATATATATGAATATCTTCCCAAATTAATGTGAAATAAATGCATATATATATTTAGACATATGTATAATCATGGCCAAAAAGGGATAATAGGAGAGAGGAGATCGATTCTCATTCTCTCTCTCTAGTTAACGTCCTCCATAATGTGGGGCCCATATTATCCTTTGCAAGATTCATTTATTATTTTAAAAATGAAGATCTTGTGTGATGTTTCCATATATATATATATATATNGATAAGCACGTGCATACAAAAAAATATATATACACAGCGGAAGCAAATAAAACTAAGTGTATGCACAAGAATTTGCCACCCATAATTTTCATTCAAAATCCCAACAACATGGGACCAGGAGGCACCTGTTTACATAAATTCATCCATTCGAAAGTTACCCTATACACAAACCATTATGTTCCACGTTCCATTGATATTAAGTATACAGGTGATAACATATATATATATATATATATTTGGTTCTTTGTCATAAGATATATATATATATATATATATAAAAGAAACTAGACTAGTAAAGTTTACAACTTATGGCTGAAAGTCTCTTAAAAGTAAAATCCATAATTACAAATATCCACTTCTGTGGAATAACAAATAAGAGAAACCTATACAAAATGACCAAAGTCTTGGCTCCCTCTCCACAAGATAAACCATCACAGAATCACCTAGGATCCTACTCTGATCCCAGGAAGCCAACTGTAAAACCACAAGAATAATTGGGTGAGAAACTCAGTAGGTAGATCAACCATCCTAATACCATCACATGCAGCGATTAATCCGATAAATAGTTCCAAGCATTAGATAAACAATGCATATTATATATAGTTGATTTGAAAACATTAAAGGAAATCATGCATATACATATACGAATAATGGTAGTGTACTTCTGCTAGTATAGCCAAGGAACACGGCCGGGTTACCCCAATCAGAATTACTTCAAGATCAGATACCAAAGCGCGCACAATTTGACGACTGCAAACTAGACAAGGGCCCCTAACTAATCTAGAGAAGGTTCCCCGACAACCCTCCCTAGCGTCTAACACCCATCGGCAAGCATGCGAACCTCAGCTAAACTAGTTACTCAACACCACCAACAAACATGGTGTACCAGGAAATAATCGTGACTTCCCAGACCTCCCTAGATGCACCTGTTTCCCTGATGTCCCATACTGCCCGAAAGACAACAACTCCTAGAAAGGTCTCAGATGGTGTACCACATCCAGATAAGCATGATCCATCATCCTTGTAGAAAGTTCCCAACCTTTCACAAGCTTACCTTAGTGATAATATATAGTAGTATATATATATATAGGTTGTGTGTCTTTTAAGTTAAAGTTCGAAAACTATTTTGAAGAATCCTTTTGAAAACCAATTTTCTTTTTATAGAAATCCCACTTTAAAAATTCATCGCTTTTGAAATCCACATACAACAAGTGTAACTGGTCCTAAGGGTGAGGAACCATAGCAAGCCAACTCACCCACCCTCGTAAGGGTGAGGAACCATGACAAGCCAACTCGCTCACCCATAAGGTGCGGAACCATGGCAGCCAACACACAGATCACTCGGGCGGGAAATCCAAGTGGAAGTAACACAGGCACCAGTCCACCTAAGGCATACACGGTTCTCTGTGTCGTCATGAACCCTATAAAGCCTGGTAGTGAGACGCCACTACCGTCTTTAGGTAATCACGGAAAGAAATTCCTTTTTGTCATATTTTGAAAGCTGGGTTTCACAACGAGAAAACACTCGATAAAATAGATTCTCGTCTCTTCCAAAGGTTTTCAATGCATCAAACACAATTTCATCTACATATGTAAAACATGGTTTTCCAACATAACCATCATTTCATCCACATAAATCATGATAGTAAGATCTGAAGTCACAATAGTTCACAATCTATGAGAAACATTTCATAAAACATGATATATGATCAAGCATGCATTATTTCCAAATTAAAATCAGTTTCTCAATGCTTTCTTCATATCATAAGTTCATTGTTATCCATAAATCACATGCCATTCCTTGTATACAAAGAAAGTACATACATATTAGTTCGAAACATGCATTTAAAATGGTTGGGTGCTATTAAGATGAATTGACCACCTACCTCTAGCGATACAGAAACTGATCCTCCTCTCCCAAACAGTCAGCAACACCCAGCTTAGCGGCTGGAGATAGAAAACAAAATAGACAAAATTATGTTCTAGTACTTAGAACCAAAAATCAATTAAATAAAAGAAAAGTAACGAAAATCAAACTTAAGAATTATCAACTACTTAGAGTACTACTCTAAACCTCTCAAGTTAGTAGAGTTAGTGTTACTCCCATATCGAAAGTCTCTAATCAGCCCATTTCCACCGAAAGACAAGATAGGATTATCACTTAAAGCCTCAAATAAGGTGAACTTCATTGTTGCTCTCTAATGAAATAAAAATCCTCAAAATAGTACAAAAATAAATAACCCAGCCCATAAATCCCATCTTCAGCTTAAGATTGATCTTCATAGTCTTCAACATAATAGTACCATTTAAATTCCTGGCCCACTATCACCAAGTTGAATTAAATATGAATCTCCAAAATTTCATACACCAACATCATCAAATTTCTAGACCCAAACTTAAGGTTCCATTGAAATTATCAAAATCCCCAAATAAGGTGTAATTACCTACCAAGAATGAGCATATAACAATTCTAGAGCATGAATCATTTTCAAGCTCTTTGTTCATTATAACCATAAGCTTAAGAAATCATCACTTAAAACTAAGCAAGGATAATTTCATCTTTAAATATCATAACGACCCTCAAAAAGGCAAGAACTAATAACACCCATGGTAAGCATCTAATCTTTCGCCCTTCACCATTCCAATTTAACTCCTATCATGGTACTTTTACACTCTAACTATAAGCACAAATCAATTCTAAAACATGAATAATTCCAAACTCTTTACTCATTATAGCAACAAGTTCAAGGAACCATTATTTAAAACTAAAGATAGATAAGGTCATTTTTAAGCATCAATAACAACGTCAAAATGCCTAAAACGGTTCATGAGGTCTCCTTTAAGTTTTAGAATTTATCAAACCTCATTGGTTTTCTCACTTTCGAAGCTTCACCCTTCCATGTACCACTTCCACTCTTCTTCCCTCCTTGAACAAACAAACCTAGTGACTTATTATGTTTCTCTTCCTCTTCTTCAAACTTTTCATCAGAGAATATAACACTCTTTGCTTGTTCTAAAGTGATGGTGTCTCTACCATAAAGTAGAGTCTTAATCAAGTGCTTATGAATACGGCGTAATGACACAAGCAAAAGAACTGCTTTATCCTCATCCTCTAACTTAATGCCAACATTAGATAAATCACAAAGAACTCATTTGAACTCACCTAGATGTGTGTTTAATGTGAAACTAGAGAAAAATCAGCTCATCAAGTTGTTAATGGCTTCTCATCAATTAAAATCATGATTTATCACAATCTCATGAATCCTCAATAAGATAGATTTTACCATCTAATTTATTCACCTTGAACATCAAATTTTTCTATCATCATCCACAACTATACAAGGATTAATCACCATAACCTCATCAAGTTTAAGTCTTCATTTGCATGCATTAAAAATAGAGGAAGTAAAATCGTAAAAACCACAAACTTAAATCAAATCTTCAATCTAACCACCCAAAATTTCTAACTCATCATATATTTTTGTTTTTCTTTAAAAAACCCCAATTTACATCATCAAAATCACAAGATCTAAAGCATTAGGGTGCTGATTTCTCACCTTAACCTCAAAATATTAGCCCATCTCATCATCGCTTCTACCATTGAGTTCCAAATCACCAAGATCTACACTAACAAGCATGTGGAACAAAAACCCTAGGATATTTACCCAGAAAATCAGCTGAAATTAAGGAGTTATTTGGGTTAAAACTCTTACCCAAAGAGGAAGAAAATAAGGGGGAAGAATGGGGATGAGGTCCCTTTCTTTTCCTTCATTCTTTTCCTTCTTCTTCCTTCTTCCTTCTTCTTACGTTTTTCTGCCGCTGCATTTTTTTTCTCTCTAACTCTCCACGTCTCTATCATGACCGTCTCTCTCATGGCTGCCACTCTCTCTTTCTCTTCTATTCTTCTCTTTCTTTCTTTCCTTCTTTCTTCTTTCTTCTTTCTTTCTTTCTTTCTTTCTCTCCCCCATCTCTCACTAGCTCTCACTCTCTACTGATCTATTTTGGTATAAGAGAGGTCTCTCTCTTTCCTTTAGTTAGCTCCATACGGTGGATTTGAAGATAGAATCAAAATGAACTTTGTAAAAGACACTTATAAGAGGAACACTTTGCTACATAACACAGACACACTAAATTGTGTACACCTCCAGATAAATTTTAAAGGATATTTTTTAGTATATCACACACATATATAGTATGTGTATACACATTTAAATAAAGCACAATTGGTCAAAATCGCAGTTTACATTCGGTACTTGTCAAAATCGCGTTCCGGGCCTCGGTTCGGGATCATTTAATGTTCGATTTTTGCGCGTGAGTAGTCGAAATTCAATAACTTTTCGAGATCTATCCATTCATATGGTTAGAATCTTCAAATAACTCTCCGATCAACATCTAATTATTTAATTCTAGACTTAATTATTTTAGTACTAACCTTAATTATCTCAATAATTAATTAGTTTCAAGGTCAAAGCGTTGGACTAGACTCGACTTGACATTGACCAGTCAACTAAATTATTTTGGGTCATTACAATTATGTATCTAGAATGCAAAATAGTATTATTGTCTAAGATTGATTTAACATAATTAAGCATAGATGTTTGTATATATACCCACCAAAAAGACATTAATTCAAGTATTTGAGAGAGGGTAAGGCTGACCTTCCCATTCTCTCTCTCTTTCTCAAAGAAATGCCAACACCCCTATAGGGTCCACATGAACACTTATTTTCATATATATTTATATATATATGTACATGTATATTTTCTTTTATACTAAGAATTAAGCTAACATTATACTTGTAGGAATATATATATTTGGGAAGGGTTTTTTTCACCTTCCTCCCTTGTAATCATAAGTAACCAAGTGTGGGGTCCACTTCCCCACACCTCATATGTGCCACATCCATATTCTTTTAAATAAAAGTATGCTCCAGTTATACTTATGTAGGCATACAAACAAGAACGTAGGCAAGGACTCGTTAATTCCACCCCATCTTATCAACTAATGGGTTTTACTCCCATTCTCACCTTGTTAGCCCTCCAACAAGGCCCACTTTGACCCGTGGGCTTACGCCCACTTCCGGTCCAGTCCACAATGTAATGGAAAAGAAATTCTTGGGTATTACCTTCATTCTCGCCCACTAATAAGACTTGCTTTGGGCTCGTGGGCTTAGGCCCACCTTGGGTCCAGTCCAATTTAGAACAGGAAAATCTCGGGTGTTACAACATATATCTCATTACACATGCTCAGAAAGCATTTTACAAATGGGCGCGATTCCACGTGTAAATAAAAAAATGTATAGATTCTATTCCATATGTGGCAAGCATATTTGTTCATGGGCTCTATCCCATTAACAAACAAGAATAAACAAGTGGGTTCTATATGACAAAGTAAGTAATGGTTATATGTGGATTCGATTCTATGAACAACCGGTTCATACATAGATGCTATTCCATATACAAACAGCTAGGCATGAATGGGTTATATCCCATGTCTGGCCCGAGAATTATGAGTGGACGTGATTCCACAACTAATGAGAATGTATTTGGCTCGATCCCAAGTACAAGCGGTCATGGGTGCACGTGGACTCTATTCCACGAGCGTGCCGAGGAAGACACTTAGGCGTGATCCTAAGTGTTGGCAACCATGACCAACCTATTCATATATAGACGTTATTCCATATACAAATAGTCGGGCATGAATGGGCTTTATCCCATGTTTGGCCCAAGAATTACGAGTGGACACGATTCCACAACTAATAAGAATGTATGTGGACTCGATCCCATGTAGAAGTGGTTGTGGTGCACGGGGATGTTATTCCACGAGCGTGTCGTGGAAGACACTTAGGCGCGATCCTAAGTGTTGGCAACCATGATGTCCCAGTGTGCGATCACTTGGACTTTGCGATGTGACATATCTATACTACAGTACACGTGGCACGAGAGAAAGTTTGTTGATTTTAAAAATGATTTGACATATGTATTAGTACACATGGCCCAATAGGTCTTTATGATGAACGTGTTTGCTATTGCACATGTGGCACGATGATTTTGAAAACAATGGATGAGCTCTCCCTAGAGATTCGGGTATGAACGATCTAGAGATCTTAGCTCTTCAAGAATTTCTAGCTCTAGGATGAACATGATCCAAAGCTAATCCAAGTGATTTGATTAGATAGAAAACTTGATTTTATTTTCTTATTCTTGAAATCTTTGATTATTGCAAAGGTGGAGTTAGTCTAAGAATTAACCCAACGAATCGAGTGTGCAAGACCATCGACGTGGCGTAGGCATGCTTGCCACACTTGCCAGTCTATGGTGGTCACACTTGACGAGTTTAGGCGAATTCCTAGCCTAATCCCAAAAATAACAAACAATCCTACTCTAATGATATTCTAAACTAGGAAAGCAAGAGAACAAATAACCCTAGACCCAATGCCATGTTTGGACTTGGAACAATAACATATCTAACCTAGGTTATCTTATTCTAGGTTAAAAAAACACTTCCATTTTAAGTTGATTTTATTAGAGTTTGGGAGTTTTTGGGCTTGTCAAGCCTAAGAGAGAATAGATGGGCCACAAATAAGTTGAAGTAGATCTTAAGGCCTATGAAGGTATGAGGGTTTAGGAAACCTATGAGAGTAATGGGTATGGAGCCCACAAAGAGAACTTAACAGTCGAGAAAGTGTCTAATGGGCTCATTTAAGCACAAAGAATGAGTAGGCCCAAAAGGCATGCTAGGTGGGCTGTAAATAAGGTTATTGAATCGTGAATCCGCACGTGAATCGTTTTCTTGTTTAGAGAATCGACTCGTAGGTTGAATCGTGAATTGTAGATTCATGGTCAATTTTTTCAAATAAATAGAAATTTTTTGTATAATATATAATAACATCCATATATCCTAATAAAATGAGATATAAGCTATTTTTCACAAATAACCTCCAAAATATTAATCGATTGGACTTTAACATGGTAGATTTTAGGTGGGCAGGGTTAAAAGGTTAACATTAGTTCATTTGGGCCTGGAGATTAAAAATTCTATCAAATTTGATGGATAGAAACAACATACAAGAACCAACTGGGCCCACATTTTAAGTTAGAAAAAACTCGCGTAATATTTTATTCAACCACCATCATAATCTTGGTGTATAGAAACTCTATAGGAGACTTGTACGGTAACATTACTTGTAGATATATATATATGGTTGTTGCTAACAAAGAAACCCTACACTGCTAAAAGGATAAAAGAGAATGAGAACAAGAAGCTCTCGATGGCGGCATACTATCTTTTTGCCATCGTAAAAGAATCACCATCGTAGAAGAATTTTAACTCAAATCTTGCATCTTCGGTGGTCACTTAGTCTCTCGCATTTGTTCTTACGTCAATCTCTACTCTCAAAAGTCAACCTAATCACTGCCTCTCTTAAGTCTAGTATCAACAATTGATGATCAAATTGAACAAATCCAGAGGAAATCGTACAGATCCGATTGAAAATTAAAGAAATTAGGTCGGGAGAGAGAAATAAATCCAACATAAATGGTGACTGCTAATCAATCGATAATGCTGATTCGTAGTGAGTCAGGCGATTCACACTTTGAATAGTCGATTTAAGGCAAACCACGATTCCAATCTGCGAGTCGTAGCTGGTCAGTAAAATTTGACTTCGAATCGTCGCGTACGATACTAATAACCATGGTTGTAAAACCCACCCAGGTAGTTTATTTGAAAACTTATTTGTTATTTTATTTTAGTTAATTTCTAAGGGCACACCACATTAAAGTGACAAGGCACTAATTCAAACCTAGTGTTTTATGATAAACATTGATGAAATACTTAATTAAATGAGTAAAGCAAAGCTTTAAAGAGAATTTTAGCCAAAAATGAGGATTTCGACACAATAAACATTCTCTTAGGCATTTTGTCGAACATATTTAAGGTGTATATTCAAAGTATCATAACTTCTTTATTTCACAACTTTTTTGACTCATTCTTGAGCTCATTTTGTGTATTTTTCATGCTCTACAAGACTATGATACTAGATTTTTTATTTCAGACTTGTATTGAATGATTCCAGCACGGTTTTGCTTACTTTTTATGTTGTAGAGATTTAAAAATCAACCCTTACACACCTACATGTTTGAAAGCATGACCAAATGATTAATTCTCGTACTAAATATGTCATCTTTAGCATTCAGTATGCAGTTCATGCAAATTAAGACATCATCACATGATGAAACAACATCCAAAATTGGCTAATCTTGATAGCTCATCAAACCACTATTTCATGTTACATAAATGCAAAATATGCTTAGATCATTATTTATTCTAAGTGATATTTAAGGATTTCAACAATAATAAAGATTAATGACAATGCATTCCATTAAAATGACTAACAAGTTACTTACGCACATCAAAATGATATCATGATGAAAGATTCATAAAATGACACATTTATTTCTTTCTTTCAACTACATCATATAATATTTAGGATGTGATTTCTACTATAAATGAAAAGGGGGTGATGATCACCTACCTATTTTGCTTAAGATCCACAACGAAGAGAGTTAAGAAAACCCATTGATCATCCCTCCATTACATGATGATTTGTTTTATTGATGATAAATGAAGAAAATAAAGTTTTCTTTTGAAAAGTGATGTGAGCTACCACTAACTCTCTCTAAACCAACCTCAAAATGGAAAGAAAAACTCAATTAGTTTGAGTTCTTCCCTTGATGAGTGAGGTTTGAATGTGAAAAGTCCAGGCTAGGATGGCGGTGTAGATGATGATTGATAAAAGGTGAAGGCTAAGATCTAATAGAAGTGAATTTATTCTCACCTAACTCTATTTCTCTCCTTCTCAAGCTCTTGAATGCTCTCAAGCTATTCAATGTAACTCCTGAGATCTATTGAATGCATGAGATCGATTGAATGCTCCTCAAGAGATCTATTCAATGCTCGCCTAAAAGATTTATTGAATGCTCCCCCAAAAGATCTATTGAACGATCCCCCCTAAAATGTTAAAAATCTCCTCTATTTTTAGAAAAAAATAGGGTTGGTGGGGTATAAGCAAGTTTAAGGTTAAGGGGTGAGAGAGGACGATAAAGATCTAAAAAAATTGGATGAAAAAAGCGTGAAAATATGAGTTCTTAGGGTGTTTTTAACAGCAGCCGTTAGATCTGATCGGCTGGCAGAAAATGGCTCACAGTTGGCCATTTTGTGCTGGCCGTTAGACCTGATCAGATCTAATGGCTAGCTTAAAACGGCTGATGGTGAGCCTTTGGAATATTCCAAAGAATATTCCAACGGCTCCAGCCATCTGAAAATCGGTTCCGAGTTTGTTCTAACCCCAATTTTTGTTCTGATTTTGATTTTAAACCCAAATTAAGTCCAATTTCTTCAAATTTTTAAAATTACTGGATCTCATGCATCAATTAGGGACTAATATAGTTTTAATTAAGTCTGGAGAACCCTAATATGGTCAAATTACAGCCAAATTGGGGATAATTTTGGGGATTTTCACCTAATTCTTCAATTATGCTCAAATTTTAGCCAAATTAAGTCAAATTAAGTCCGATTGAGTTGAAAGATGGTCAAATTAAGTTAACTTAGTGATTGATTGAGTTGAATTAAGGGTGGTTGATGCGATGATCTTGTGGTACACTCCAATTTTAGGTGTTTAGCATCCGAGAGCGAAATTTCGTGTCTACACTCTTGACAGTCCTTTAGTAAGTAGATCCGCCAAATTATTACTTGACTTAATATATACTATATTAATAATCCCATATGTTATTAATTGTCTGATATAGTCATGTCTCAAACTAATATGTCTAGCTTTTCTATTGTAAATTTTACTATAAGCTCTAGACAAAGTAGCTTCACTATTACAGTACAAAGAAATAGATAGCATTGGTTGTGGCCATAACTCTATCTTAAATAACAAATTTTTCAACCATTCTGCTTTTTTGCCTACTACTACTAAGGCTATAAACTTTGATTCCATAGTGGAGTGTGTTATACAGGTTTGTTTCTTAGAAGCCCAAGAAACTGCTCCCCCTGCAATAGTAAAAATTCACCAAGATGTAGATTTACTAACTTTAGAACATGCAATCCAACTTGCATCTGAATATCCCTCCAACACCACTGGAAATTTAGAGTAAACTAAACCCAATTAAATGGTTCTTTTAAGATAACCCAAAAATTATACCAATTGTTTTCCAATAAATTATACTAGGATTACTAGTATACCTTGAAAGCTTGCATACCACAAATGCAATATTCAGCCTTTTGGCATGCATTACATACATTAAACTTCCTATTGCACTAGCATACTCAAGTTGTACAACTAATCTACTAAAATTCTCTAATATTGCTATATTTGGGTCATAAAGGGTATCTGCTTCCTTTATATTTAAATGCTTAAACTTTATAAGTATTTTTTCTATGTAATGTGACTGTGATAATGCATAACCCCTGCTATACTTTCTCACCTTAATTCCTAAGATAGTATCTGATAAGCACAATATATATTATACTTAATACCCCTATATTTACATTAGTTAGTTAAGTATTTTAGTCTATTTGAATTAATTAAGTGTAATTTTGGTTGTGTGCAGGGAACATGAGTGGAGCGGTCAAAACGTGGTAAAATCGTTGCAATTTGCCGAAGTTCGTGGTATATCGAAGAAGAGGGCAGCAAAATCAGTTGAAAGAGCAAAAAGTTATAAGGGCACCCATGAAAGCACGTGGACACGTGCGAATGTCAAAATAATTCAAAATAAGGGTACTAATCACAAAGAATTGATGACATCAGCATGATGTCAGCAAACATTATAAGCTATTTCTAATGCTTATTACGCTTTATTCTTTTAGAAACTAGAGTTGTTCTTCTCTTAGATGGACCCCACTCATGGAGTTTCCTTTCTTGTACAAAGGAATTTCTAAATGTGAATTCTAGAGTTTTTAGGATTAGTTTAATATAAAACAAGTAGCTGCTTGTTTTTAGTAAGTTGGCAGGGAATTTTGGTCGGTTGAATTTAGTGGAGTTTAAGGTTCAGCTCTTTAGAATAGGTTTTATATATATATTTATATATTGATTAAGCTGCTAGGGTTTTGATTTAAAAAAAAAAGAGAAAACAGCTGCTTGGTCTTGGACGGCAGCAACAGCTGCTGCTGCTGCTGCTTCTTCTTCTTCAACACGCACAGAAACAGGGAAGACCTGCTGCTGATCTTCTTTCTTCCTGCCTTCATCTTCCTCCTGTCTTCATCTTCTTTCAACGCCCAAATCAGAGGGCTGAAAGGGTGCTGCTGCCGTTTTTCTTCTTCAAACAAGGAAAGGGTGCTGCTGCCGTTTTTCTTCTTCAAACAAGGAAAGTGCTGCTGCTGCCTTCTTCTGTGCTGTTGCTGCCCTACTCTTTCTTCACACCAAATCAGCACAAAATAGAGAAGTTCCTGCTGCTATCAACACCCAAAACAGGGACAGCACCTTATTTGTTTGCAAATCTCAAAAACCCTCTCTTTTCTTTGCTTTTTAATTAGTCTTGTTTGCTGAATTTATTTATTAATCTTTCAAGTATGTGTAGCTAGATTAATTCTTTGGTTAAGGGTGAAATTCTAAACCCTAGACATGATTAATCATTAATTAAATTCAGATTTTTCTTTTCATCTCTGTTTTGAAATTGTTGATATTTCACTGTTATTATTGTTTATTAATTGCTGTCTCGTTTGTTTAGGTGCGCAACTAGATGAATGTGATAGTTATTTAATTGCTAGTTTAGCGTTTTGATTCGTTTTGTCAAGATTTCTAAATAAAAGTAGCGAATTGTCGTCAACGATTATGGGATATTTTCGTTTGATTGCAAGTGGAATATGACTCAAGTTAAATAAATTGAGCTTGTGTGTTTATTGCTTGATTTAACCTATGTCCTTTGTGGATTATTGCTTTCATTAAATTAAATTTAGAGAGCTTGTTCTAGGTTTTTAATGGAAAGAGATTGAGTGAAGAGCTTATTTTGCTCAACGACAAAGTGGAGACGAATCGAGATAATCGAGCTTGTGATTGTCTTAGGGTTATTAATTTCGAAAGAGAGTGAAAGATAATTCTAATTATTAACTATTAATCATGTTTAGAGGTGGCGAATGATCTCTTAACCATATTTATCATCATATTTTCTTAACCTTTTAAATTCTGTTTTTCTTAGATTCCAATTTAGCTAGTTGTTTTCCTTTAATTTGTTTACATATCATATCGAAGCTAATCCCCCCTCCCCCCAATTTTACGTGCAACGTGTTTAGTGTGTTTTTAGTGTGTCTACATAGTCTTAGTTATTTCTATTCAGTTTAAGTAGGTTTTTGAATTTAATTTTAATCTCTAGTTAGTTTTAGTTGGTTTTGTGTCAATAACTTATAAATTAGGAACAATCTTCTGCGGGAATGACCCTTGCTTACTACTATACTCAATAACGATCTTACTTAATGCTGGGATTTTAAGTGATACACTTTTTAGCGTATCAGTATCTACTTCATTTAAGTCTTTCATTTTGAATTTTGAACTTAGATACTTCTTAGTTTCTAATATCCCTTTCATATTAGTACCAAAAATTAGCAAGTCATCAAGATATAAACATATAATAACACCATAGTCATCCATGAATTTTGAATAAATGCACTTATCTGCATTATTATGCTTAAACCTATTTAACAAAATTATAGAGTCAAATTTTTCATGCCATTGTTTTGGTGCTTGCTTTAAGCCATAAAGAGACTTGACTAATTTACATACTTTACTTTCATTTCCTGAAAGAACAAATCCTTCTATTGTTCCATATACACTTCTTTATCTAAGTCACTATTTAAAAATACAGTTTTCACATCCATTTAGTGCACATATAATTTATAAATAGAAGCCAGAGCAAATAACACTCTAATGGATGTGATTCTAGCCACTGGTGCATATGTATCAAAGTAGTCTATTCTTTTTTTTTGTATAAAGCCTTGGGCTACTAGCCTTGCTTTAAAGGTTTGAATAGACCCATCAGTATTATTCTTTCTTCTAAATACCCATTTGCAACTTACTGCATTTGATCCTGGTGGTAAATCTACTAAAGTCAATGTTTGATTTGATAGTAATGAGTCCATCTCATCAAATTCACAGCCTCTTTCCTAAAAGCTGAATCTCTTGAAGCTATAGCTTCACTTAGACTTTTTGGATCTTCTTCTATATTAAGTACGATGGGTATTTTATTTAGTACTTGATTTCTATCTACTTCCACTAAAAACACAATTGCTTGAGAAGAAATAAAATCAGAATCTAGTGTCTTTTCTTTTCTAGAATGTTGGCTCCTTCTAAGTTCATTAGGAGTTTCAAGTTCTTTTCTCTTGTTATTTGAGAAAGAACTGACATTGAATTATTTTGAGTTAAAGGATCAAATTTTTGTTTCAGAATTATAATAGAATTTATTTTTAAAAAATTCAACGTCCCAAGACTCAATTATTGTATTAGAGTCTAAATCAAGTAGTCTATATGCTTTAGAATTTATTGCATATCCTACAAAAATACTTTTAATGCATTTAGGACCCAATTTGAATCTTTTAGGATCATGTGGCCTATAAAAAGCCAACACCCCCACACTCTAAGATATATTAAATTTGGTATTCTACCTTTCCAAATTTCATTTGGTGAAACTTGCATTTTCTTTGACAAAATTTAATTATGCAAATGACAAGCAGTAAGAAATGCTTCACCCTAAAGATTATTTGGTAACTTAGCATTTATCATCATAGACATATCAGTGAGTGTCTTACTTTTTCTTTCAGCCAAACCATTCTGTTGAGGAGTGTAAGGTGCAGATTTTTTATCTATAATTCCATGTTCTTCACAGAATAAATCAAAATCACTAGAAAAATACTCACCACCTCCATCACTATGAAGGATTTTGATTTTTTTACTTCAGCCTTGTAACGTTTAAAAAAGTCAAAGGCTTCATCTTTAGTTTTCATTAGATATACATATGTATATCTAGAACTATCACCGATAAAGGTGATGAAATATTTCTTCCCTCCTCTAGTTAACACTCCGTTATATTCCCAAATATCAGAATGAATTAATTCTAATAATTGTGTGTTCCTTTCAGCCTTTGGAAAACGTTTCTTTGTAATTTTAGCTTGGGTGCATATATCACATTTATCATGTATTATATCTTGGCAAGAAATTAAATTATGCTTAGATGTATATTTTAAAGATCTAAAATTTAAATGTGCTAGACGACCATGCCAAATAGAAGAAGACTCAATAATATAAACAGAAGAAATTATTCCATTAATATTAATACTAAGTTTAAACATTCCATCACATTAGTACCCTTTTCCAACAAAAATACCATTCTTTGTCATAATCAACTTATCAGATTCAAGCACAACCTTAATGCCGCTTTTATATAATAGATTTGCAGATACAAGATTCTTTCAAATTTTTGGGAAACCTTTTTGGATGGTTAGGATTAACTAGAGTTTAGATAGACATGATCCGATGGTTGTAATCTAATACTTGTTTCCCAAGTTTGAGGATAATTATCTAACTAAAAAGGATAATGTAGTATTTATCTAACATAAGTAGGTTTTATAATTTTTAAAACACTTTAAAAGATAGAGTTTTATTTTAAAAAGACTTTTGAAAACACCCAAATACCCCATCTAAGTGGCGCACCTATGTGCTGCCCACATTTTTCTATTTAATGTGTGGGGCCCACTTGGACGCACCACACCTATATATATATTAGTTCCTTTTCGCACTCAAACTCTTAAAAAAATGATTATTTTCATTTCATTTTATGCATGCATGGATCCTACGGCAAGATTTTTATGTTGCCACCCGACTAGCTAACTAAAAATTTTGGACTTACATCCAAACTATTTTATGGGCTGATTTGGGTCCATGGGCTTAAAGCCCACTTTCGGGTCCAACCCAACAAAGAAAATCTAGGGTGTTACACAAATAATGTTCCGGGCTTTGGATATTTACACCCAAGTGTGTAAGTATACCCAAGGTCCAGGATGTTACAGTTGGTATCAGAGCTTAGGCTCTAGATCTTTTTGGAACTTGTGGAGTCTATTTGATTGATGGTAAGGAGCATTTAAAAAAAAATATTTATGTCGGTGATTTATCGGATTTCTTCGTTGTGATAAAAGGTATTTATCTTTGTTTCCAAATGTATATGTACATATATGTATACATGCGAGTATGCATATTCAAAAAAAATATAATTACCCTTATGAAGGATGGTTTATAATGACTTGACGGATGCTTTTAGCAAAATGCTTTAAAAAAAAAAGAATATTTGATGTGCATATACATATTCTGCCCTGAGGTTATGTTTGTTGAAAACTTATGTTTTATAAGGGGAAAGGGGAAATCTATTATGTCCAAGTAGCATGCCTTATTCATGTGACTGGTATAAGGTTACCTTAACCAAGTAGTTTGTGAGTGTCGATATGAATCAACCCAATAGATTAATGGAATTGATTTCTATTAAAGGAATGATATGTGGACTGTCACAACATAAATTGTTTAGTGTGTACGAGGCTACATCTGGGGCCACACAGACGGAGACAAATCAAGATGAATTCAATTATTAAGAGTAATAAAACGAAGGTTTGAAAACCAGGATGAAGGCAATAGGAGCCTAACCTAGATAGGGTGGTGAATACCCTAGGAAGGATTATCGACAACCTTTAAGGAGGTCGAGGGCAATGGAATCAATCACCACCTAAATTGGTGAGTGAGGATAAGAACAGACAAGTTAGTGCACTGAAAGGATTTCTGAGGTTTCGGTCGAAGAAATTTTAAGGGAACGAGAAACCAACGGGAGCAGAACGTTGATGTGGATATAGAAGAAACGCGTAGCCGCTAGAGAAGCTGAGGAGCATTGGGTGAGACTTGCCACTTACTTGCTAGTTAAGGAAGCAGATCGATGGTGGGGAATAATCGGCCACAACCACAATGTGGAGAATACTGCATTGACAGACCTTGAAGCGTTATTTCTAGAAAAGTGTTTTCCTGAGATTGCACGAGCACAGAAAGGTGTAGAGTTCATCGAATTAACACAAGACGAGATGACTGTAAGTCGGTACGTGAGGAAGTTTACCGAATTACCATGATATACACCACTCATGAGGACCACTAACTACTAAAAGCATGGAAGTTCCACGGACAGACAATGGGTCGTCAAAAGACTAAAGCTTAGTCAAATCAGTGCAGGTCACCTCAGTAAGACCGTCCATGGGTTCATGGACATATCAAACATATGACACCACCGGAAGTGAAAGAATAGAACAACGTTATTTAAGGAAGAATTCCGGCCTAGTCTAGAGTTCTTAGGCTAAAAAATTGTGGATTCGGGTGCAACACAGTCATATATGTTTATGCATTTTGCTACGTTACTTAGGTTTGAACCCACATCTCGAGGTTATATCCTACACATTGTATCTCTTATAGGGAGAACTGTAGCACTAAGCAAGTTGTGTAGTGAGTGTCCTATTATGTTTGCTGATCAAGACTTAGCAGCTGATCTTATACTCATAAATTTGCTTGAGTATGATGTGATTTGAGGAATGGACTGGTTGTCCTTCCACTACGTGCTCTTAGATTGTTATGAAAAAAAGGTTACCCTATTTTCTCCAGACAGACAAAAGATGTCGGTCCAAGGAGATGGGAAGAATGGTATTGATTCATTACTACCGGGTGTAGTAAGGCATAAGTTCACTAATGAACATTGTGTTTTGTTAGCATTCCTAGAGGAGAATGAAGCCGTAAACCATCAGGATGGAGATATTCCCATTGTACATGAGTACATGGATGTGTTCCCTGATGAATTTCCTGGCTTACCTCCCTAGATAGAAATAGAACTCGTAATCGATTTGCAACCAAGAACAAAGGAAATTTTTATTCCACTATAGCGGATGGCGCCCCAAGAGTTCAAAGAACTAGAAAAGCAATTGAGAGAATTGCAACAACTAGGTTATATTCGACCAAGTGCGTCACCATAGTAGGCACCAGTGTTGTTTGTATGAAAGAAGGTTAGGTCGATGAGACCTACGCATCGATTATTGACAACTTAAAAAGGTCAAGATCAAGAACAGATACCCGCTTCCTAGGATAGACGACCTCCTTGTTCAACTGGAGGGGGGCCTGTGTTTCTTTAAGATCAACTTACGGTTTGGTTACTACCAACTTAGGATAAGGGAGAAAGATATCGAGGAAACGTCTTTTCGAACTCGATTTAGGCACTTTGAAATTCTCATAATGCCTTTCGGACATATAAATGCACCAGTAACATTTATGAAATCAATGAACCGGGTCTTTTGACCTTATCTAGATCGTTTTGTCATTATTCATAGATGATATCCTGGTTTACTCAAAGACTCAGATGGAACACGAAGAATACCTGATGACAATGTTGCAAACCTTGAGAGAGCATCAGTGGGATGCCAAAACGAGCAAGTGTAACTTTTAGATTACTGAGGTGTTATTTCTTGGGCACGTAATATCTGAACAAGGAATCGTGGTTGATCCATCAAATATTGCAGTTGCAGTGGGATGGGAACGACCGAAGAGCGTCTTTGAAATCCGAAGCTTTTTAGGCTTGGCTGAATACTATCGGAGGTTCATTGAGGGGTTTTCTAGTTTGACAGCTCCTCTTACCCACTTAACTAAGAAGGGAGTGAAGTTCGAGTGGAGTCGGGAGAGCAAAGAATCTTTCAAGAAACACAAAGAGAGACTGACAACAACACTGATTCTGGTGACACCTGAACTAGGGATCGGATATGTCATATACTGCGATGCATTGAAAATCGATTTGGGAGGTGTACTAATACAGGAAGAGCTACTCATGACCTTGAACTTACGGTAGTGGTTTTTCGTACTGAAACTTTGGAATCACTTTCTCTACGGAGAGAAGTTTGAAGTATACTCGGATCACAAAAGTCTAAAGTATATTTTCACGCAAAAGGACCTGAACTTGAGGCAAATGAGATGGTTGGAGTTTCTGAAGGACTATGACTTTACCCTGAATTATCATTCAGGGAAAGCAAACGTAGTGGCAGATGCACTCTGTAGAAAGCATCAGGGAACAGTCGCTATGATGTTGCAGACGGTGGATGAGTACGATCTTTGGGTAGAGAAAGGTGACAGGAAAGCATACCTAGCCAACATAGTGGCGGAACTGGGAATCATCAAACAAATTGTAAAGGCCCATGAGCAGGATATCAAGCTATAGGAAGTTCTGGGAAAACTCAGCACTAACAAGGAACCTAAAGGTTGAACACAAAGAACTGATGGGGATTAAAGTTCCCAGGAAAGTTATGCGTACCAGAGAATGAAGCACTTAGAAAAGAGATCCTAACTATGGCTCATGAATTAGTTTTCGCTATATACTCTGGGAGTACGAAATGTATAATGATTTAAAGCGGCATCTTTGGTGGAAAGAATGAAGAAGGACATCAATTCATATGTTTCTAAGTGCATTATCTGTCAACAGGTAAAGATCGAGCACCAGAAGGCAGGCGGAACACTGAAACCACTCGGAGTGGCATAATAGAAGTGGGATTTTGTCATAATAGACTTTATGAGAGGTCTACCTAAGACCAAACAACGTTTTGACAATATATGGGTCATTGTTGATCGACTCACAAAGGCTACACACTTTTTGGCTGTGAAAAGTACAGATACAATTACTACCTTAAGTGAATTATATATCCGAGAGATTGTGAAATACCATGGCGTGCCATTGTCAATTGTCTCGAATAGAGATCCACTTTTCACCTCCAAGTTATGAAAAAGTTTCCAGAAGGCAATGGGAATGCAATTGGATCTCAGTACGGCGCATCACCCACAAACAGATGCTCAGTTCGAACGAACAATCCAGACACTAGAAGATATGCTGAGAGCTTGTGCATTGGATTTCTTAAGTAATTGGCACGACCAAATGTCATTCGTGGAGTTTGCATATAACAACAGCTATCAAGCCAGTATTAGTATGGCACCGTTCGAGGCACTTTATGGGAGGCCCTGCCAAATCCAGTTGTGTTGGACGGAAGTTCGGGACAAAGAGATCATAGGACCAGAAGTGGTTCAAGAGACTATAGAGAAAGTTTAACTGATCAAGGAACGATTGAAGACTGCGCAAAGCTGGCAAAAGAGCCATGCAGACAATCGAAGGAGACCCTTGCAGTTCCAGGAAGGAGACCATGTGTTCCTGAAGGTTAGTGCTCGACTTGGAGTCAAATGATTCAGGAGCAAAGGGAAACTCACTCCAAGGTACACTGTACGATTTTAGATTCTCGAACGAGTTGGGGAGCTGGCATATCGCCTAGCCCTACCACCACAACTAGCGAAGGTACACAATGTGTTTTACGTTTCCATGTTACAGAAGTATAACATGGACCCTGGCCATATAATTAAGTGGCAGGATGTTCAGATCAGCGAAGACGTGAGCTATGAGGTGAAACCTGTCCGGATCCTAGAATCCAAAGAACATGCACTTCGTAACAAAACGAAGTGGTTCGTGAAAGTTCAGCGGCAACACCATGAGCCTGAGAAGGTAACATGGGAATTGGAAAAAGAAATGCAAACTAAGTACCGGAGTTCTTTACAGGTAACTCCGAGGCCAAGTAGTTTTAAATTTTGGGACGAAATTTTCTTTTAAGGGGTGATAATGTAACACCTTGAAAAACATTTGTGGACCTCGTGGACTACCCACACCCAAAGTGGGGTGGGCTCGTCACCATGCATGTATGCATGGTTACTAGGTGAGGAACGTACATGGCCTAGTGGCGCCATGCACGTGTAAAGGGTAATGCCACACATGATATTATGTGTGATGAATGTGAGGGTTGATTGTGTGATTCTGACCCTTGGATATGTGAATTATACTTGATAAATGTGAAGGTTGATGGAGTGATTCCAACCCTTGAATTTGTATTTTCATATGTGATGGATAAATGGGTTGATGGATTGATTCCGACCTTTAGATGAACTAATACCTTATGCGTAAGATGAGAAGTGGAATGTTGCAAAAATGATTTTGCATTGAATGAAATGCATTTTGACACGTGCTTTTATATTGAAAAGTTACATACATGCATGCATGCATGTACAATTATGCCTACACTTGTATGTACGTGGGTACTTACACATTTTGACATGTAAATATGTATACATATATGTATATATGTACACGCATGCAAAGAATATATATGTAAAGATAGTTACAAACCTTGAATTTATGACTCACATTCAAATTAAGTACGTGATGGGTATAGATGGTTATGTCGATATATATATATATATATACGTAGAGTATATAGATATATACGTGTATAAGGGAATTAATAAACCATGTGGACCTAACATCATGCTAAAAAAGTGTATAACCCTTGGGGTTATTAGTTAAGTGTTGTGGGTTACTCAAAGTTGGTTTAGGAAAGAAATGTTTTAGAAAACAATTGTGAAAGAGGTTTTAGAGTTTTGGAAAATAGAAAGAGATAGAGACAAACAAAATATTTTACTTGGGAAATAAGTTATTCCCACACCATTGGATGATAGGATTCAATGGTGTGGATGTCACCCAAGGTTAAGATCGATCCACACTAGGGAGATTTTAGTTTCAACTTCCTAAAATATCTAAAATCTCATATATTTTAGTATTTAGAATAACTAATTAACATGGAGAGATTTTATTTTATAATTTTCGTACTAATTAATTACATCAATTTTTGGAAGCCTAAAACTCTTAAAAAGGGTAGTTTCTTAAGCCCAAATTACCCCCAAGGTTGGTAGGGACCCCAAGGAACAAAATTCTAAGATTTTTAGGGCATTTTGGTAAGTGTACAATGAGATATTTGATTGGTGAATCAACCTCCATTTAACGCGCATTTAAAGGTAGGGGAAAACTTCAAGGTCTAAGGCTTACGAGGAAGGGAAAGAAGTTAGTGAATCAACCTCTATTAAATGCGCGGTTAAAGGTAAGGGGAAACGTGGGTGTTGTAAGTATAATCTTACTTATTTTTCTATGAAAAACGTTGATTTTATTATGTTCATGAAAGGTTGTTTTTCCATGAACTAATAAGCATAAATTGCATATGGTGGATATATTTTCATGATGCCTTAATTCCATGAAAGATAATGAATTAAATATTCAATTGAAAATCTAATACAAGATTTGAAAAGTGATATGTGGCTTGATGGTTGATTCCAATCCATGTCCACCAAGTGTGGGATTCCTGCAGAGGATCGTACGGTGTATGATGGAAGAGAAATCTAAAGATTTAACAAGAAAACAAACCAATAGTTCATTCTAAAATTCTCGGTAACGTTGATGCTATTTGTTTTGGTTATGATGCTTATATATATATGGTATATATATTTTTATATGTTATTTATACTGTGAAGGATGATTTTTGAATCCCTACTGAGCGTTGGCTCACCCCGTTCATTTTATCTTTCACAGATCAGTGAAAGGGATACGTTGGAACACAAGTTGCAGTGTGTTTGAGAGGAAGAAGGCTAGGTAGGTCTTCTATGATACATTATTTTAATTTTTATTGGCTTGAATAAGATTAAGGAAGTTACTTGGACAAGATGTGAAGTTTTATGGTCGTTTTTTGTTTAATCTCGTTTTTGACAGTATGCTAGGTTTTCTGACCAGCTGTTAGTTTTTAAACCATATCTGATGATTTATGTGGTAGATTAAAATTTTGCTTATACTATGGAATAGTGAGATCCAGAGGAGTTTTCAGTAAAGGTTTCATGATTTTTGGATGTGTTTAAGTCATATGTTCCTATTTTACAATTCGAGTTATGTGTACTGAAATCTATCACTATTTGCGTATATGTTGGATTGCGCCTGATTTCTGAGTAAATTGTTAGGGAACTGGACTTAGGCCGAAACAAAAAAGTTGTGCGTCTCTGAGTCTAGTTTCAGAAAGATTTGATGGAACGTGATTCTGATATACAGAGAGTTAACCATGAATTTTTAACTAAATGATGTGCAGGAGCAGTTAGTTGAATGTGTTCTAATAATCACGTTATTTCATGTGTATTTTTCTGTTTTAAAAATGTTATAAAAATATTGCGTGATTGTAGACATGTTTATAAACAAAATTTTGTAAGTCTCATATATTTTGGATGTGTAATTAGTAGCGAGGTATACTGCAAATTCTAGAACACTCTGCAGGTACAGTTGCTGACATGTAAATACATGAGTTGCATGGACCCTAGGACTCTAGTTAGACCTTGTGCCCTGCGGTGACCTAAGAACAGGTCTAACGGGTGAGAACTAATAACATTGATGATGACCTAGATGTGGGCTCTGATTTGACCACCTGACTTAAACTCGAAACCCAATTTTATTGGGTGTAATTGACCAAGCCCATGAGTGATGGACCTAAATGTATTTCAAAACCCACCCAAATAATATTCCGGGCTTTCTATATTTACACCCAATTAGGGTATAAGTACATCCAAGGTCCGGGATATTATATACCCTCCCTCTCTCTCTTCCTCAAATGCCTATTCCATCAATTTTTCTTCGGTTTGGTTATTTAAGTTAGGTTTTGCTGGAAAGCTCCATGAAATTGTGTAGGAGTGGGTTTCGCATGATGAAAAAGCTCACATCCAAATTCTTCTGTAATTGAAAAGAGTCTCGATAAAAAACTTCTCTTCATCTTCTTCTTCGAAATTTTTTTAGATCAAAATTTTTTTTAATTGAAATTAAGGTGGCCAGCGGTGGCCACAATGGTGGTCGGCGGTGGTGAAGCTGATGGTGAGGGAGATGATCAAAGAAAGGGGAGAGAGATAGAGGGGAAGAGACAGTGGGAAGGAGTAAGAACGTACGTGGATCTGGAAAAACATTTCTCCAGATCCAGATCGCACTTTCTCCCCTACTCTCATATCTTTCTCTCTCTCTCTCTCTCTCTCTCTCTCTCTCTCATTGTTGGGATTTTTGTTTTTTTTTTAGGATGATGACGATGAAGGTAGTGGGGAAGGAATTTTTTTTTGAGATTTTTTTTGGGTTGGGTGAAAAGATACCAGCCCATTTTTAGATAACCACCCCCTAGTAAAATTAAACCCATCCCCCAACCAATTTAAAGCATTTTGTCCACCTCCTCTTCCTGTCCAACCCCCCAACATTTTCAAGAACTCCTTTAACAACACCCTTAATTAAAAGGAATTACTAATTAAGCAGGTCCCACTTAGTTTGATCTTAATTCTTAAAAAAAGTTTATGGGACCCATAACCCCAAACTAACATTGTGTCATCTGTCATATACGTGTTAGACTTTTTTACTTGTGTCTCAATAAATCAGAAGAGTAATTTAGGCATTTAAAAATTATCAGTAGAGTGGAATAATCGGAAATAGAGAAATAAGATCTAAACTCAGAATTGGACAACATTAGGGTCTAAATTTAAAAACTGGTCAAAAGTCCTCATGATATGTCATGTGTTATCAAGCTTCAGGTCTATTCATACAGTTCGACATTTCTAATATCATATCAATAAAAAAAAAGACACTGCTAATATCGTTTATTTATTATTATTTAGTAATCTTAGTAATTACTTGGGTGGGATACTTGACCCCGATGTTAAAAGGCCCATAAAAATCCCTGTTACGAAGGCTCACATAGGATGATCCAAGCTCTTACTTTTTGTTGGGATGCTTTTTACACAATGGAGATCATAAAAATTAGCCCTGGGATCATCTCCCATATGGGCCCTAAAATCATCCTATTCTAAAATCTCTAACCCTATCAAACCCCATTAAAAAACTGTTGGAAATTAATAATAAAATGCATAGTGTTTTTATTATAGATTTCAAACCAACTTTTGATGGGATTTTGATAGGGTAAGAAGTTTTGGAATAAGCTTATTTTTGGCCAAGATAATGTCCATGATGAGGTGAGAATCTTCATCACAAATTAGACCTTGGATCATCTTATATGTAGGCCCTAATTATACAGGGTTTTTTAGGGGCTTCGTCAGACTTTTTTTATGTGTGTGTGTATAGTTTTGGAAATTAAAGGCCCAAAGCCAATCCCAGGGAACAATAAAGATTCATAGGGTCTTTCTCTAATAATATTTTATATACTAAAAATATCGAGAAAAACATTCAAATAATACATACTCTTATTTCTTCTCCGATCTGTATTAACCCTACGGAATAGAGATGAGTTCTATTGAGCATCAAGCTGCTTTTGTAAAGATGATTACTCTCATCAGAGATTCTATGATTCTCGATTTTTTTCCCTGATCGGTGTGATTCTTAGTTTAGTATGAGATAAAAGCAACTTATGCGGAGTTCCTCGACCGTTCTAATTCGATTCATCAGAGAAAGTAAGTTGGACAGAGGTCAGAGTTGTTAAACTATCTCGGTTATCGTCTTCTATCTATTTCTCCATTATTGTCAAACAATGAGTTTTGCTTTCACACAAAAAAGTGAGTGATTAGTTGATTGGATGAAAACAAATGAGATTTATATGAGAGCTGCTCGAACCGTCATGTTGGATCATGGATGGAATTGCGACTATTATAAGGTCATATGGAACTATATGTAATCTTAATACGGTTTGGTTGTTTATTTTTAAGGGTTGTGTCTGTTGATGTTAGAACATGCAAGAGCATGCTTTGTATTAAAGAAGATGAAGATGAGAGCTAAATAAAATTATGGATATTTTTTAAGATGACGGTTTGAAAGGAAGAAGAAGCTTTCTGGTGAATACAAATAAGGGGTTTCAAGAGATAGTCTCCTAGAGAGAAAAGCTTAGTAGCCACCATCTTCAACATTCTAGGATTTCCAAGTTTCTAGAGAGAGCACACCATCTTCATGGGTGATGCTTTAGAATCACTCTCTTAGGGTTTTCATTATAGCTAGTCTTTAGAACATTCCTCTAGTATGAGAGCCCATTTGTGTTGAAGAACTCCCATCCTTCAAACACACAATTGTCATCGGTGGAGTTTCAGTGAGCTAGCACCTTGACGGATGTCAAGTGAAGCTTGAGGATTCAAGCGTACGAGTACGGGACTTGGAGGACTCCGAGTTGGAGACGCACAACACCATTTGAGAGGCGGATCATAGATTCAAACTGTAGAGGAAGACCGGTCGAGCTTACATGAGGGAGTCATGTAGTCGATGAAACAGTTGTAAGAATTTCTCACAACTCTTAGTGGCTTTCTGAACTTGGTCCCGGGGTTTTTTTCTGTTAGGTTTTCCCCGTCAACAAAAATCATTTGTGTACTTCTGTGAATGATTTTTTAGCAAGATTAAAATATTAGATTCTCCCAAATTTCCTCTATGTGAGAATTGAATAATTCGATACTTGTTAGTTTCAATTTCTTCTATTGCATTTGTATTTTAATTTGGGTAGTAATTGACCCCCCCTTCCTTGTTAACCTAGTTTGTATTAATTTGCTAACCTAGACCCTAGGTTTTTCAATTGGTAGCATACCTTAGTTCACCACTTAGGGCTTTACACCCTAGTGAGATCATTTTCGTGAATTATGGAAGGGAGTGCTGTGAACAAACCTCCATTGTTCAATGGCAGCAACTATGTCTTTTGGAAGGCACGTATGAGAGCTTACTTGAGCTTCATCAATGAAAGAGTTTGGATGGCTATATAAAATAGGTGGTTTCCACCGATTAGGGAAGTCACGGAGAACGGAGTCATTAGGACCGTTCCCAAGCCGGCAAGTGATTGGACCGAGAGTGAGATTACTAAGGCCACATACAATAGTAAAGGCCTAAATGCAATTTTCAATGCCATCACCACCGATGAGTTTCAGGTAATTTTTGCTTGCACCAAAGCAAAAGAGGCATGGACCAAACTAGAAGTGACCCATGAAGGTACCCGGACCGTAAAAATTGCAAAGTTGCAAATGTTAATGACTCAATTCGAAAATATTTTAATGGAAGAAAATGAGACTTCAACGAGTTCTATGGCAAACTCGGTGAGATTGTGAACCACATATTTACCTTAAGAGGGACTATTTCTAACTACAAGATAGTCCGTAAAGTTTTAAGATCTCTTCCCGAGATATTTAAAGCCAAAGTTATTGCTATCGAGGAGAGTAAGGATATTGATGCTATTCTCCCTAAGGAGCTTGTAGGAAATCTCAGACCCTTTAAGTCAAACTTCTAGCCATCCAAGAAGTCAAAGAATATAGCGTTCAAGGCTTCCAAAAATGTAGCTAGTTTGAATGAAAAATCTTCTGACAATTTGAGCGATGAGGAGATGGCTCTCTTATCAAGGCAATTCAAAAAGTTTTTGAAAAAGAAAGGAGTTTTTCAAAAGTATGACAAGAAGAACTCATCCTACTCGAAGTCTAAGCCCCACAACTATATCAAATCTTCTGATAAGAAGTATGAGAGAAAGGAAAAGAAGTTCGAGAGCAAGAAGAATGAGGAAATTCAATGTTACAAATGTCAAGGTTTCGGTCACATGGCTAGCGTTTGTCTGAACAAGAAGAGCTCTAAAGATTCAAAAGGAAAGAAGGCAATGAAAGTCACCATCGATGATTCATCAGATTCCAAATCTTCCCATAAGAACGAAGATGAATCATACAAAACTTTGTCGCCTTCACTGCCTCCATTGAGTCTTCTTATGAAAATGTGGATGGTGAAGAGGATGACTCAAATCAACCTTCTAGTGATGATGAAAAAAGTGAAGATGATCTTCAACATGAACAATTGTTCTCAAGAATATTGAAGAAGAGTGAGAGTTTGTCAAAGACCAACAACAAGCTTCAAATTAAGATCTCGTGCCTTGAGACCGAGAATGATGGTCTATCTACTCAAGTACAAGATGCATCCAAGAGGGAGTTGGAAGACAAGGCGACTCTTGAGAGAAAAGAAGGGGAAATTAAATTTCTCAAGAATGAACTTGTGTTGGCTAATGAAAGGATCACGTATCTTCTTCGCGAAATAAAAGATGTGAAGAAAGAGCTAAGTGAGTCGAAGGAGATGCTTCAAAGTTCAATCACCGGTCGGATACCATTGCCTCTATTTTGAGAGGGTCAAAGATTTCGAGTGATAAACAAGAACACGGGTTTGACTCAAGCAAAGGTGCTAGCACATCAAAGTCAACGACCTTTGTGAAAGCTAAGAATCATCTTCCTTCACAAGAGGTGATTGACAAACAAGTTCGAAAGTAAGCCAAGTCAAAAGATGCTCCAAGATCTTCTCAAGTGATTCACACATATTCATATTGGGGATATCACGGTCATTTATAAAATACTTGCAAATTCTACTTAGAGGACTTCCATAGGTCCCAAAGAGAGAAGAACTTACCTAAAAAGTTTAAGCAACTTCAAAAAAAAGTAAGAGCATTAACCAAAGAAATTGGAAGATTGGCAAATCCTAACATTGGTCGAACTACATATGACAAGAGGTCTTATAGCAAGAAAAGGGGGAAGAAGACAAACAGAAAGCAAGTCAACACTCCTAAGCCAAAGGATGAAGTTCCTAAGAAGAAAGAGAAAATGTCTTGGGTGAAGAAAAGTGTTGAAAATAAGGCTTTGGTGGCACTCATTGCATACAAAGCCTCTACATTGGGTTAGTTTTTAGATAGTGGATGTAGTCGACACATGACCGATGATAAAGAGTGTTTCTCTCACCTTGAAAAGTTTTCTAGTGGAAATGTCACATTCGGAGATGGAAGCACCGCAAGAGTGACCGGGAAAGGTTCAATCATGCTTTCGTGAATTCTAGAGATTCATGACTTGTTGTATGTCTAATGTATGCATGCTAATCTTTTAAGCATTAGTCAAATTTGTGATTCAAACTATTCCGTTATATTTAACTCTCAAGGTTGTATCATTGTCGATCCAAATGGTTTGGAGGTCATTCATTGGAAACAAACATCTAGCAATTGCTACATGGTCGACACGTCAACAAAGTTGATGTGTAATTTGACTAAGTTGGATACCACACTCCTATTGCACCAACGATTGGGCCATATTAATTTTAAGGACAAAGCCAAGTTGACCAACAAAGAAGTTGTAAGAGGTATTCTAAAGTTGAGCAAAGAGGTGGTAGACAAGTATGGGCCATATCTAGTGGGAAAGCAAACACGTAGCCCACACAAGGCTGTCAAGGATATTCTCATAACTAAACTCTTTAAGTGGTTCACATGGACCTCATGGGACCAATAACTTTGACCATAGGTAGTATTAGATATATTTTGGTTATGGTTGACGATTTCTCTCTGTATATATGGGTTACTTTCCTCCAAGAGAAATCCGATACTTTTGATGAGTTTTTTGTGATTGCGCAGAGAATCCAAAATGAACAAGACAGAAACATCAAAGAATTTGATGTGACTAGGGCACCGAGTTCAAAGATTCGAAAGTTGAAAAATATTATGATGAACTTGGGATTAAGCATGAGTTCTCTACTCTGATCATACCTCAACAAAATGGGTTTGCCGAATGAAAGAACCGAGTGATTCAAGAAATGGTAAGGGTGCTCCTACATAGCAAGGGGATAGCCCAAAGGTTTTGGGGAGTGGTATTTTACACCGCATGTTATCTTGTGAATCGGGTGTACATGAGGCCTAATATTTTAAACACTCCTATGAGCTATGGTATAAGAAGAAACCGAATTTAGAATAACTTCGGGTGTTTGGGAGCACATGTTACATCTTGAGAGATCGTGAGCATCTAGGGAAGTTCAATGCTAAAAGTGATGAAGGATCTTCTTCGGATATGCCATAATTAGTAGAGCTTATTGTGTCTATAACAAGAGAACCGAAACCGTAATGGAATCTATCAATGTTGTGATTGATGACACCGGGTCTAAGTAGGATGACTCAAATGAGGAAGAGATGCCTACTAGCATGCCAGAAAAGGGAGAAACTTCGAATGCTCAAGATAGAGCTACTCCTAAAATCGATGAATCCCAAGAGGTCACTCAAGAAGAAGCCATTGAATCTAAGACAATAAAAGTTCCTCAAGATCAACAAGTTGATGTCACCAACACTCATCAACCCAAGTGGGTAAAGCCTCACAATCCAAATGATATTATTGGTGATTTGACAACTGAATTCTTGACGAGGAGACAAGTTGAAAATATTGTAAACTATGTGTGCTACCTCGCCGACTTCGAGTCGACCAACATCTTTGATGCCTTTCAAGATGAAAGTTGGATTGAGGCTATGTAAGAAGAGCTCAACCAAATTGCACGTCAAGATGTTTGGTACTTGGTACCTAGGCTAAAGAACACCAATGTCATTGATACCAAATGGATATTCAAGAATAAGTCCGATGAATATAGTACGGTGATTCGAAGCAAGGATAGATTGGTTGCCCAAGGGTATAACCAAATTGAAGGTGTTAATTTTGATGAAACCTTCGCACCGGTTGCATGTTTGGAATCCATAAGACTCTTCATGGCTTTTACATGCCACATAAAGATGAAGTTATACTAAATAGATGTCAAGACGACCTTCTTGAATGGAATTCTTCAAGAAGTGTTTATAGAGCAACCGAAGGGATTTGAGGATCCACATCAACCGAATCATGTCTATCATCTCAAGAAGGCGTTGTATGGATTAAAGTAAGCACCAAGGGCATGGTATAAACGTCTCACCTTATTTCTTCTCAAGAAAAGTTTTTCAAGAGGGGGAACCGACAAGACAATTTTCATTCGATGGTCTAATGAAGAAGTTCTCATTACACAAATTTATGTTGATGATATAGTGTTTGTATCGACTACTCTAAAGGAAACTAATGGATTTGTCGAGCTTATGAGCAAGGAGTTTGAGATGAGTATGGTTGGTGAACTTATATTCTTTCTTGGGTTACAAGTTCAACAATCCCATGCTGGAATGTTTATTTCACAAACCAAATATGCGAAGAATTTGGTGATGAAACTTAGGTTAGATTCTGCTAAGATTGCTCATACTCCTATGAGTACCTCCAAGAAGCTGTCTAAGAATGAATCTGGAAAGGGGGTAGATCAAAAGTCTTATCGAAGTATGATCGAAAGTCTTCTCTACGTCACGGCAAGTCGACCGGATATATCAATTAGTGTTGGAGCTTGTGCTCGTTATTAGTCTAACCCCAAAGAGTCATACTTGAAGGATGTGAAACGTATTGTGAGATATATCAAGGGAACTCTCAGGTATAGACTATGGTACTCCAAGGACTCTAACTTTGAGATTTGTGCCTATTCCGATGCAGATTGGGCTGGGAATATGGATGATAGGAAGAGCACTTCCAAAAGATGCTACTACCTTGGCCTCAACCTTGTATCTTGGCAAAGCAAGAAGCAAAATTCTCAATCCTTATCCACAGCCGAGGCGAAGTATATCGCGACAGGTTCGTATTGCACCCAATTACTTTGGATGAAACAAATGCTTAGTGATTATAGTTTTGAGCATGCTATTATGATTCTTTATTGTGATAACACTAGTGTTATTAATATCACGAAGAACCCTGTTCAACACTCTAAAACTAAGCACATTGATATTAGGCATCAGTTTGTTCATGACTTAGTTAAAGAGAAGGTGATTCGGCTTGAACATGTGCCAACTGAGAAACAACTTGCTGATATCCTCACCAAGTCTTTGGATGTTATAACCTCTAAAAATCTTAAAAGGGCTATTGGTGTTATCTCCATGACGTGAGCACACCGTGTTTCATTCTCTTACCTCTATGCTTACTCGTCTCTCTCTCTCTTGTTAGGTAGTGGAGGGTGTGGTTCTAGTTTGCTTTGCATCATCTTTTATTGCATTCTAGGTGGTATTTTGTGGTACTTTATGTTTTTGAAAAATTCATTGTGTTTTATGCATATTTTTCTCTCGTTGTATCGTTGTTTAGCGTACAGTTTATGTTTGTCTTGATTAGTCTTGACCTGTGTGACATCTCTGTGATCTTTTCTGTATGTATCTTGATTATCATAGATAGTTTTGATCATATGCTCTTGATCTCATATGTTGTTAGTTTTACCGAATATCTATGTCTTTTAGACTTTGAGAGCTAAAGTTTCTTGCTTCACACATTTCATTCAAATTCTATGATAGTGAGTTTATGTCTTGTGTTTAATTGAATGTGTATAGGTTGATCCTAGTTTGTTTATTCGTTACGTCTCTCGACCTATTTTGAATCAAACTAGTATTGACGAGCTATCATAGCACTTGTGGTTTATTGTTTATTTCCTTGTTGCTATACACCTCAAGAGTGAGTTCTCATAAAAGATTTTGAACTCTATGTACCACCTAAAGAGTAAGCTCGTGAGTATATTGTTGAGCTTGGTGGAGCCACCTAAAGAGTAAGCTTTAGTATAAGATTTTAAGCTTGGTGGCATGATAGTTCGTAGTGTGACCACATGAAGAGTCACGCTGCCTTGAGAGCATTTCAATAATAATATCTTCAATAAGCTCTCGGGTAGTCTTGATGAATCATGATACATGCTCTTGGGTTAGTTGTATTCTAAAATACATCGTGTATAACATGTTGGTCTTGATCTACGTGTAATGTACATTGTGATTTGTGCTCCATACTAGCATGGTTTAGAATAGTGAAGAGAGAGTAGAATCAACTTTCAAAGATCTCTTCACATTTCGTGACATCATCACATGCACACATACTAACCTCATTGTTTTGATGGATAGTGTGGTCAATCCAACTTGAGTTTCCTCAGTTTATACTTAGATATCTTTTTGAAATCCTGTTGTTTATGAAGCCCTCATAATCTTGTGTAAAATTCATATTTTGATGATTGTGTTTCATCAATTGGACCATGTTCATTATTCATTACTTGATTGGGTTTATATCTCGACAAGTGCATTCATGTGTAGAATGCTTCTGAAGAATGTGTTTTTGTCGAACTTGCGATTTCATTTTGAAATGCATTAGGTGATTTTTCTTAGGGGGAGTTTGATAGGTTAAAAAGGTGTTTTGAAAGTTTTTTGAAAAATTTCCCAGCTGGTATCGATACCAAGTTTCCTGGGTATAGACACCAGGGTCACCTGATATGCCTGTGCCCTAGACCCAGCTGGTATCGATACCTGCATAGGGTGGTATCGATACTAGGCTCAAATGTTTACATCCTTAAAGGCAGTATCAGTACCACCCCTGCGCAGTATCGATACCCCCTGTGAATTTTTCGATTTATGCCTCAATTTTTACACACCAAGGGTCTTATTTAAGGGCTTCTATCGATTCTTTTCATTTTTTGGGCATTTCAAGGGTTTTAGAGAAAGAAAAGGGCGGTTCCAAGCTAAGGTTTCTCCCATTCTTCGTCGATCTTGCGATTTTAAAAGCAATTTCTCCACTAAACCTCTTAGAAATCCGTTCTAGGGTAAGTTTTCCATCTTTTCTCTAACTTTTGTTGGTGGTTTCTTTGTGTATACCCTAGATTTCATTTTTCTTCATTCTTTTGTGATTTGTGCCCTAGATTTCATTTTTTTCCTTGTGTTTGTGGATTATGTGCCTTATTTTCTTTGTTTTCTTCCTTGATCTTGTTGTTTCTTTTTTATTTCTTTGATTCCATGACCAGTGGCAACAAGAGGAAGAAACCATACTCATCCACATCCACTCCCGCCAACCCTCGTGGAAAGGTTATGGCTTCTCAATGATCTCCCACCATTTGCCTTATTACTGGAGAAACATTCTTCTCCGAAAATTGTTTAAAGCGATTTAATCAATCGTATTCCAAGAGTTCTCTCATTGTAGAACATCGAGTTCGGTATAATCAGCATAGTTTTACTTCTATTCGTGAGATTCTGCATATTTGTCGTAGTCTCAATCTGCTAGATGGTACGGGTACTGCTTACCCTAGGCTTGTCTGTCTTTTTTATGCCAATATGCATGATGCTAATCTTGTAGGTCTTTCCTTCAAAACTTATGTATTGGGTAAGGTGATCACTTCCAGATGTGATTTATAAGATTTGCTTAATCAATCCCATTGATGAACCCATAGTGTTTCCTCCTCCGAGCAATCGTGAAGAACCTATTGTTCCTTCCCTCGATGATATTTCTAGTGCTCTTACGGGTATGGTTCATCCTTGGACTCCCAACAAGAAGTTTCTCCTGAATCGTGTTCATTTTCACTGGCGTCTTCTTGCAATCATTTCTGCCTACAACTTGTATCCCATAGGCGGAAATAAGAGTCATGTCACTCCTCTCATTGGCGAATTTGTTTCACATGATTAAGCATTTTAAGTTTGATTTTGCCCATTTCATCATTCGCCAAATGATCCTTCTTTCCAAAGCCAAGGGTAATGGGTCTCTCATTTTTCCCAAATTGATTAGTCGTATCCTAGTCTTCTTTGATTTGGTTATCCTGCCTTTGAACCGATTCAGAAGGCCAAACACGGCACTGATAACTCTATTATGAGCAAGAGTCACCCTTACCTTGACCCAAGTGCTCCTGCTTCTCCTCCTCCACCAGCTCTTCCATCTTCAGACTAGGTAGCAGCTGATGCTTGACGTGCTTGGGAACAACAAGTCCTGGATACTCTCCTTCAACTGCAGCAGTGCAATGTAGATATGCATCGCATGATGGGGCAGTTTATTCCTATCCTCAATCATTATACAACGGCTAACAACCTACCCCTTGTAGATCCTCCCAGCAGTTCTTACACACGCAATGATGAGGATGAGGATTGTAACACCACGACCCTGGACTCCCAATGGTCCGACCCACTTATCGAGATGAAACCACGACCCAGGCCTCGGAGTGTTACTGGGTGCTGAAAAGAATGTAACTAATTCCTAGTTGAACACTATGTAAAACCTCAATTTCTCTAGGTTAAGTCACTATTAATCACCCTAATTGAATTCAAATACTTAGGGTCTTCAGTATTAATGGTTAAGGGTTAAACTACTTGGAAATGTTGCTGTCAGAGTTCTTGCGTCAGTGGCGAATTTCAGGCCTTATCGCCCTAACCAAAATTTAGATTTCTATGAGGTCAGGTTCTTTGGAAACTAGACTTCCAGATCTACAACTTCTATATTCTGACCCAAATCTAATTCTCTACAGTTTTATACAGAAATTGTGCTAAACTTAGACTAGTGCGGAGATTTTGGAAATTCGAGCAGCTTTGGTCCAACTTAAGGTACTCTAAAGGTCAACTTCGTAGGTTAAATTTATGATGGTTCTTTCTATGCTTTAACTTCAGGGTATAACAAACAATATTTCAGAAGGCATAACATCCATTTCATATATGCATCATATGAAAACATTAAGTCATTCCTTATATTTCATAATGAATCAAAACTACTATATTAATGAATTCATTCAAACCATATTATAAGTAATTATCATCCATTATGGTTTAAGATTCAAAAGTAACTAATCAAAAAACATTGTTATTCAATCCAAACAAAATACATAAAGCAAGAAGATCAAATATCACATATTCAATGTGATCTAAATCTATTTTCATCTGTCACAGGTTCTTGGTATGTACTTCTAAGTAGCTTTTCTTTTGGCACTTCGGGTTCTACTTCGTGTAACTCTTCTTGTACCTGTAGGGGGTAACAACGTAGGGTGAGCAAAGCTTAGTAGGTACAACCAAAACATAGGTTGATGTTCTAATACCTTTTTTGAAAAATCCACAAGCCCTTTTTGCCACAAAAACCTTATCCAACAATATCACTTTGAAAACCATCTTTGAAGACCTCTCACATTCACTCTTCTTTTCCAAAACCTATCTACCATCTAAGTTTGAACTCTCTAAACATACTTTTTGAAAACACTTTTGAAATCAATTTTGGTGTCAGCCATCGAAAACAGGTCTATTTTTTAAAACAACAACTATAAAGAGATAAATATGATATAACAGTATATATATATAGAAGTGTATGCAGAAAATCTATATTCTCACATCCTCATTAACATTTAATTATTATTAATTCTTTCCACTTTTTGTCAGGGCAGTTGCGGCAACCTACTAATGGCTATTACGGTCACCAACCTCTGTCACTTTTGGACAGACCCAGGTAAACCTCTCTTGTGCCATAAAAGACTTTTTTGACACTTGAGGTATCCACCTATCGACAAATATAATTAGTTAATTCGCTGTTGACGGAACAAAACTGTCAATTTCTAAAAAAGAATTTTTAAGAAATTTTTAAGGCCCTTTTTTGACATAACTGAAACAATCAATATAACTGTTATAGCATGCGTTGTTATAGCATGCGTGGTCAAAAGGTGGCTGTCCCCACCGATACATATGTGATGACTCATGTTATCACATGAGTCATCACATATGTGTGTCGACATCCTCTGGACCCTTATCCAGAGGATGGTCCCTATATATATTATTGAATCCTTTTGTTTTGAAAGGGGTCGTATGAACAAATGTACGAAGAAGTTGTATAAGTGTTACTGAGAGATATATTGTACGAATGAGATATTAGTAAATAAGTAATATCCTCTTCCCACTTCTCTCGATATATATTCTGTGTGCCCAGAAATTATAACACGTTATCAGCACGACTCTCTACCACTCTTCAGATCGAGACCTCGACATTTTGTGATCAACCCGAAGCTCTTGGGCATCTCACAAAATCAGAAAGGTATACTTGTGTTGTCTTATTTTCAATGTCGAACCTAACGAAGCTTGAGTTTGTTGCTTTAGATATCACTGGAAATAACTACCTTTCCTGGGTCCTAGATATGGAACTCCATCTCGCGTCTAAGCAACTCGGAGATACTATCCGGGAAGGAAATCAGCCGACCACAGAGAGTCGTGCTGCTGCTGCCACTATTTTCATTAGGCACCACATTCATGAGGGACTTAAATCTGAATATTTGACGGTGAAAGATCCGTTACTCCTCTGGAATTGTTTAAAGGATCAATTTGGCCACTTGTCGATGGTCATATATCCTGGTGCTTTAAATGATTGGAGGAACCTGCGGTTGCAGGACTTTAAGTCAGTAATAAAATATAATTCGGCCTTATTCAAAATAACCTTGCAGTTAAGACTGTGTGGTGATACTGTTACTGATGCGCAGCTGCTGGAAAAAACTTTCAGCACTTTCCACGCCTCTAATGTGCTGTTACAACAGCAATATAGAGAGCGTAGGTTCCAAAAATATTCTGAATTGATCTCCTGCCTTCTAGTTGCCGAGAAAAATAATAAATTATTGTTATTAAACCATGAGGCTCGTCCCACTGGTTCTACGTCTGTACCTGAAGCTTATGCAGCGACTGCTTCAAGACAGGGACGTGGACGACCTGGTTATAAGGGTAGGCGCGGTAGACGCTACCGACGGAATAATTCCGAGAAGTGGAATAATCCAAATCATGCTACACAAAATACCCAGGAGAGGGATAGAGCCGAAACGAAGCAAGGAAAAGGGAGAGGTTGGAATAAATCCCCTAGGGATGTAACCTGCTATCTTTGTGGCATGAAAGGACACCTGGCGCGTAATTGTTATACGGCCGAGCACCTAGTCGATTTGTATCAGGCTTCATGTAAGAAAGCCAAAACTGGTGCCGAGACAAATTATATTCGTAATGGTGTTCCTACTGATGATACCCACCTGGAGTTATCCGATATGTTTCTCGATCTAGAAGGAGAGGATGTAAGCAAACTAATTGGGGGGTGAGCATGTTCACACCAATTAGAGTTTTGCCATACAATTAGGGAATGAGTTTGTTCATACCAATTGTACTACTTTTCTTGTACTACTTTCCTTGTAATACTTTTGTTTATATATAAATATAAGTGCTTTGTGTATATGCTTATACTTGCTTTATTTTTTAAGGATATGGACCCAAGCAGAGGCATATCCCGAGATATTGGTCTAAGCAGAGACATATCTAAACAAAGCTAATATGGCAAGGATGTTTGTCTAGCAGACAGTGCTACGACCTATACAATCCTCCGTGATAGTAAATTTTTCACGAGCTTGAGCATGTTCAAGGCTTGCGTGAGTACTATCACTGGTACGACCAGTCTGATTGAGGGCTCTGGTAGAGCTAGTATTATGCTCCCGGGTGGTACAATACTTGATATTGACGATGCTTTGTATTCCTCCAGATCCAGGAGAGATCTGTTGAGCTTCAAAGACATACGTCATAATGGATACCACCTTGAGACAGTGAATGAGTATGATATGGAATACTTATGTATTACCTCAACTGTCTCACACCAGAAGCATATATTAGAGAAGCTCCCAGCTCTCTCCTCTGGTTTGTATCATACGATAATAAGAAGGGTTGAATCTTATACCGTCTTGAACCAGAAGTTCAATGACCCGAAAGCGTTTATGCTTTGGCTTGACCGACTTGGTCACCCAGGTTCTACCATGATGAGTAGAATAATTCAAAACACGCAGGGACATTCATTACAGAACAGGAAGATTCTGATGTCTAAAGATTATGCTTATGCAGCGTGTTCCCTAGGTAAATTGGTGCTTAAACCATCTTTAACCAAGGTCATAGTTAAATCCCCAGCTTTTCTGCAATGAATTCAGGGAGATATTTGTGGGCCTATCCATCCCCAATGTGGACCATTCCGATATTTTATGGTCTTGGTGGATGCTTCTGCGAGGTGGTCGCATGTTTGCCTATTATCCTCTCGCAATGTTGCCTTTGCACGTTTGCTCGCTCAGATTATACGATTACGTGCACATTTCCCTGAATTCCCCATTAAGTCTATCCGTCTTGATGGAGCTGCCGAGTTTACATCTTGAACTTTTGACGCTTATTGCCAAGCAGTTGGCATCGACGTAGAGCATCCTGTTGCTCACGTTCATATACAAAATGGTCTAGCAGAATCATTTGTGAAGCGTCTTCAGCTCATTGCTCGGCCTATGCTTATGAGAACTAAGCTACCTGTTGCAGCTTGGGGACATGCCATTTTACATGCAGCTGCATTAGTTCGGATTCGTCTGACTGCATATCATTTGTATTCCCCTATGCAGCTTGTTATGGGTTACCAACCAAACATTTCACACTTGCGTGTATTTGGTTGTGCTGTGCAAGTTCCTATTGCCCCTACGCGACGCACCAAGTTTGGTCCTCAGCGTCGGCTAGGAATATATGTTGGCTTTGATTCACCTTCTATTATTCGTTATCTTGAGCCAATGACAGGTGATGTTTTTACCGCCCGTTTTGCGGACTGTCATTTTGATGAGACAGTCTTCCCGTCATTAGGGGGAGACAATCCGTCGTCAGTAGAACGGCGTGATTCGTCGTCAGAAGAACGACATGCGATTTCCTGGATCACACCATCTATGTCTCATCTTGATCCTCGTACCAATGCCTGTGACATTGAGGTGCGGAAGATTGTTCATCTTCAGGAAATTGCCAATGAAATGCCTGATGCATTTAATGACGCAGCTAAAGTTACCAAGTCATATATACCTGCTGCAAATGCTCCAGCTAAACTTGATGTCCCGGAGAGACATGCTGTAAGAGCTGATGTCCCGAGAGGGCATGTGACCCCAGTAGGACAACTTGCAGCAAATGAGTCGTCTAATGCACGCCAAAAGCGTGGGCGACCTCTTGGTTCGAAAGATTCTGTTCCCAGGAAGAGGAAATGCCAATCACTAAATGTAAATACTCTCGGAGAGAGCATCATTGAACGATCCACATTCTCTGAAGATATGCCTCTTGAAGAAGGCAAATCCCCAGGAGAGGGACCGGTACAATCCCCAGGAGAGGGAAATGAGGAAATCTCTATAAATTATGCATGTACCGGAGAAATGTGGAATCGCAATGAAATAATTGTCGACGATATTTTTTCCTTCTCAGTAGCTACTGACATCGTCACAGAGAACGATGATATTGAGCCACGCTCTATAGAGGAATGTCGACATAGAACTGATTGGGCAAAATGGAGAGAAGCTATCCAAGCAGAGTTGGCTTCCCTTGCAAAGCGTGAGGTGTTTGGACCAGTTGTACCAACACCCGCGAATGTGAACCCGGTGGGAAACAAATGGGTCTTTGCAAGAAAACGCAATGAGAAAAACGAGGTCGTTCGCTATAAGGCGCGACTCGTGGCACAAGGTTTTTCACAGAGACCTGGGATTGATTATGAAGAGACATATTCTCCTGTTATGGATGCAATTACTTTCAGATATCTGATCAGTCTGGTAGTCTCAGAAAGACTCGACATGCATCTGATGGATGTGGTCACTGCGTATCTGTACGGGAAGTTAGATACAGATATTTATATGCGAGTCCTGGAAGGGTTATTTTTACCTGAGGGAAGACCACGCCATTTGTATTCACTTCAGCTCAAAAGAGCTTTGTATGGATTGAAACAATCCGGGCGGATGTGGTATAATCGCCTTAGTGAATACCTGATAAAGGAAGGATATACAAACGATCCCATTTGCCCCTGCGTTTTTATAAAGAAGTCAGAATCTGGATTTGCTATTATCGCTGTGTATGTCGATGATATCAACTTAATCGGGACTCCTGAAGAGCTCCGTAATGCTGCTGAATACCTGAAGAAGGAATTCGAGATGAAAGATCTCGGGAAAACGAAATTTTGCCTCGGCTTGCAGATCGAGCATAACTTAAGTGGAGTCTTAGTCCATCAAACAGCATATACTGAGAAGATCTTGAAGCGTTTCAACATGGACAAAGTGCATCCATTGAGTACTCCTATGGTTGTGAGATCTCTTGATATTGAGAAAGACCCATTCCGACCAAAGGAAGAAGATGAGGCATTACTTGGTCCTGAGGTACCATATTTGAGTGTAATCGGTGCATTGATGTACTTGGCCCAATGTACCAGACCAGACATTGCATTTGCAGTAAATCTGTTAGCCAGATTCAGTTCTGCCCCGACAAGGAGACATTGGAAAGGTGTCAAGCAGATTCTCTGATATCTCCGCGGAACGGCAGACATAGGATTATTCTATCAGAGAAACCCATCCAATGGCTCTCAAATTATGGGATATACTGATGCCGGATATCTCTCTGATCCCCACAAAGCTATCTCTCAATCTGGTTATGTTTTTACGAGTGGTGGTACTACATTCTCTTGGCGATCCAACAAGCAAAGTATTCCAACCACTTCTTCGAATCATTCGGAGATTATTGCATTACATGAATCCAGCCGGGAATGTGTATGGCTACGATCACTGATTAGCCATATTAGAAGCTCTTGCGCTCTACCCTCTGTCACTGATGTTCCAACAGTCATTTTTGAAGACAATGCCGCTTGCATATCACAAGTCAGAGAAGGCTACATCAAAGGTGATAGAACTAAGCATATTTCGCCGAAGTTATTTTATTCTCACCATCTTTAGAAGAACTGTGAGATTGATATCCAGCAGATACAATCTTGTGAGAATTATGCTGATCTCTTCACCAAGTCTCACCAACGGCTATATTCAGAAAGCTAGTCTATGGTATCGGTATGAGACGGATGTATCATCAAGCGGACTGATTTGAGTACCTGCTCAATTAGGGGGAATATCTCGATGCCTGCATTTGTCCGACTGGACCTTATCGCGCCGTACTCTTTTTCCTTTCTCAAGGTTTTGTCCCTCTGGGTTTTCCTTGCCAAAGTTTTTAATGAGGCAGCTTATGCGAGTCCAGCACTCTTCTAGGTCTTTGTACTCTTTTCCTTTGCTCAGGTTTTGTCCCTCTGAATTTTTCCTGGCAAGGTTTTTAATGAGGCAATTATTTTAGAATGGTCGACATCCTCT
>MVGT01001201.1:85405-100208 GCA_002174775.1 Macleaya cordata | reverse complement strand
ATTTATTAAGAGATTGAAATATTCGATTCTTGTTTCCGCATATTAAAGAATCGAATAAGTCAATACTCTTGACTAGAGATTTTAGTTTCCATCTTTATCACCAACATTATTTTTATTTGGTGATTGTGTAATCCTTAACCTTAGTCACATTGACATACGGTTATTCCAACTAATAACCGTAAGGATTTTAGACTTTCAGCTTCCATCATTTTCTTCATTATTGTTGGAGTCATCGGTGATTCCTCAAGGTTCTCTTGGTCGGACATAACTTCGTTACGGACCCAAGCTGGTTGAGAACTTTCTGGTGTTGAAGATGCGCCCAAAACTTGAGGCGGTTCTGCCACATGGCGTCCCTTCCTTCAGGAGGTTTAGCCCTTGTGGGCCCCTTAGGGCCATTCGAACTTGTTTCCATGGTTTCTGGACCTCCCAGGATCGTTTTTCGGAGTCGTTTTCGTGTCTTTTGGACCTTCCAAGATCAATTTTGGGGGTTTCTGAGAGTTCCTGAGGCTCAGGCTCAGGTCTTGAATCTCTTTCCCTATTTCGACTCTTTTGGCCTCTGTTTTAGACACGTTCAGTTTCTAGCTTGGACGTTTCTCAACTTGTTTCGACATAACATATGAGATGTTTAGGTGGACCGAATTGGGTTGTCTACACATAGATTTCCCAGATATGAATGCTCATTATGTTCGAAGACGAGGTCTTGCTCGCCATCAAAAGGATGACTTTACAGTTGAGCAGCATTATCGAGTAGATATTTTTTATGCTGCAATAGATTCTCAATCACAATAATTAAATAGTCGTTTTAGTGAGCATGCAATGGAATTAGTTGTCCTTAGGCTCTCCTAGATCATGAGAATATACATTTGAGAGTCCAACTTTAACATTACGAGCATAATGTAGTTCGACATTTAGGGTTCAAAATTTTGACAAATCTTTCTAAATTGTGCCAATGGCTGGTAAGGACACAAAGATCAGAAAATTGTTTATCGAGTGATTGTGCTTGTGCTTATACTTCCACTTTTTACTACAACTGCAGAACGCGCTTTTTTAGCTATGCATATTGTCAAATCTAGACTTCGCAACAAAATGGAAGATAGCTTTCTTACAGACACTTTACTGGCATTCATTGAAAGGAACTTGTTGAGAAGTTTAGTACACAATCAATCATTGACGATTTTCGAGATTTGAAAGAACGTCGTGCTTCATTCCGAAAAAATGGAGTTGTAACACTCAAGTTTTTTGTGTACTTAATTTGTTCTTATGTTGTTAAGGTTGAGTGGTACCTTATTTTATTGTTATTTAGTATTTAGTTTTGAATATTAATATATTTCTTATACTTGAACTTAAAAGTTGCTTTATGTTTTTTTCCATGTTAAATTTGCTTTATACTTTGGCGTATTGGCCCCTGCGGAGTCAAAATCCTGGCTCCGCCCCTATTTCGATCCAATATTTTGATGATTTAGAAATTAATTTCCTTTTTAATTTCTGGCATTTGGTATCAGAACTGAGATACCATCTTTTATTCTAAGATTTGATTACTTAGATTGCTAGCAAGGGTGTAGTGTTCTCGATCAATTAAGATAATGAATTGCTCAATTCAAACTCAGCTTCCGAGGTTTTGCGTGAAGAACTTTGATCATTAGTGTCTTCAGATTGAGTTGTTGTTTAGTTTTCAAGAGATTTGGGAGATAGTCAAACAAAGATACGTCGAACCGGTAAACCAAGCAGCACATGATGCGCTCTCTCTCTCTCAGTTCCAGAAAGACAGTTTGAGAGAAAGCAGAAAGAAAAATAAGAAGGCGTTATATTTTCTCTACCAAACTGTTTACGAGATTGTATTTGAAAAAATCTCAGTTGCGAAGATGGCTAAGGAAGCGTGGAATTTGTTGCAAAAATCTACAAAGGAGATGAGAAAGTAAAAAGAGTAAAGTTGCAAACTTTAAAAGGTAATTTAAAAATCTTCACATGAATAATCCTGAGTCTATTTCTGATTATTTTGCTTAAATTCAATCTGTTGTGAATCAATTGCGTGTTATATAATGGTGAACAGCTTGATACCTTACGTGTTATTGAAAAAATTATGAGATCATTAACAGGTCATTTTAACTATGTCGTTGTTGCAATTGAGGAAGGAAAAGTTCTTTCAACCATGTCAGTTGAAGGGTTGTTGGATTCATTATGTTCTTATGAACATAGGATGAAGCTGCAAAAACCTAATTGACAAAATAAAAGTGCCTCTGATCAGCAAACAACTGAAAGTAGAAGGTATGATAAATCTAAAATCAAGTTCTTTCATTGTAAAAGATTTGGTCATTATAAATCGGAGTGTAGAGTTAAATTTCATAAGAAAAATGTTGAACATGCTAACTTTGCTCAAGATGAAGTGGAAGAGAAGGAAACTCTGTTATTAGCTTGCAGAGCTTCAGAAGAAGATCATATTGACATGTGGTATTTAGATACTGGGTGCAGTAACCATATGTGCAGAAAGGAGGAATTATTTTCCCAGTTAGATAAATCAGTTCATGGAGATGTGAACTTTGGAAATAAAACCAAAGTCCAATTTCGGGAAAAGGTAATATTCGCATTCGATTGAAAGATGGTTCACACTAACATATTTCTGAAGTTTATAATGTTCCTAGCTTACACTGGAATTTGCTAATTTTGAGTAACTTCCTGAAAAGGGTCTTAAAATTGTTATTGATAAGGGTGTTTGCACAATTAAGAATCAGTTAAATGAGCTTGTTGTTATGGTTAAGATGACTAAGAATCGCATGTTTCCGTTACTTATACAAATTGCAATGGTTTATTCTTTTAGTGCGATTGTCATGGATAAAAATTAATTATGGCATTTTTGTTTTGGTCATCTTAATTTTAATGGTTTAAAACTGTTAGCTCGGAAGAAGATGGGTACTGGATTGCCTTTATTGGATTGTTCTAATGAATTGTGTGAAGGTTGTATACTTGAAAAACAACACAGGGGTTCTTCAACAAAGCAGATGGAGCTCGTATACTCAGATATTTGTGGACCTATTGAGACTGAATCACATGGAGGTAATAGGTATTTTATTATATTCATTGATGATTACAATAGAAAAACTTGGGTTTATTTTTTGAAGCAAAAATCTGAGGCACTTGAAGTATTTAAAGACTTTAAAACATATGTTGAGAAACAAAGTGATTGTAATTTGAAGGTGCTTAGAACAGATAGAGGTGGTGAGTAAGTATACCTCTAATTCATTTTCTGATTTTTGCAAAGAGCATAGAATTAAGCACCAGCTTACAGCAAGCTATTAACCTCAGCATAATGGAATTGTTGAGAGGAAAAATAAAACAATTGTTGAAATGGCAAGGAGCATGTTGAAAGGTAAAAATTTACCTAAAGATTTTGGGGAGAAGTTGTTGCTTCTGCTATTTATCTTTTGAACAGGAGGCATAGAGTGGTTATAAACTGAATGTTGAAGCTCTTCGCGTATTTGGGTGTGTTGCATATGCCTAAATGCCAGATGAAAAGAGAAATAACTATGATGATAAAGGTGAGAAGTGTATTTTCATTGGTTACTGTAGCAACACCAAATGTTATAAACTATTTAATCCAAAGACTAGTAAAGTTACTGTGGGTAGAGATGTAGAATTCATTGAAGATGAACCTTAGAATTGGACAGTTGAAGAGAAGAAACAGATGGGATTAGACTTGGTTGAAGAATTGGTCAGTAAAGACTCCCAATTGCAAGATGATGCAGCACCGCTGAATCCTACAACACCATCTATTTCATCTCCAATCCGTACCTCAACACGTAACCGTGTTATGCCAGCACGATTACAGGATTATGTTATAACCAATGATAACGATGGCTCTGATGAAGAACTTGTTAATTTTGCATTATTTGCAGATTGTGATCCTATCACAGTCGAAGAAGCAGCAAAATATGATGGATGGGTTCAAGCTATGGATGAAGAAATTCATTCCATAGAGAAGAATGCTACTTGGGAACTTACTTCACTTCCTGAAGGAAAGAAATCAATTGGTGTAAAATGGGTCTTCAAAACCAAGTACAAACCAGATGGTTGGGTGGACCGATTGAAGGCTCGGTTGGTTGTGAAAGGCTACAAGCAAAAACCCAGTATTGATTATTATGAAGTTTTTGCACCTGTAGCTAGACTCTATACTATTCGTATGGTGATTGCTTTAGCTGCTCAAAATAAGTGAAAAATACATCAGATGGATGTAAAATCTTCTTTTCTGAATGGATTACTCGAGGAAGAGGTTTATGTTAAACAACCTATTGGCTATGTGAAGGAGAGAAATGAAGATGATTATAACTAATCCTTACTGATCTCTGCCTTAGCAAATTCCATTGTTTTTTCTCCATACAATGCCTAAATTTGAAATTTAGCATATCTCTTTGGTTCTATGTTGTTCAATGTTGAATTTGCAAAAAATTATACATGATGGAAGAGATTGGATTAATAATTCGGGGTTCATCAAACTAAAATTTGATGGAAAATTGAATAGAATGATCTTTTCTCCGACTACAAATCAAGAACTTGTAAAGAACAAGATGACTATAAAATGCTAGCAAGAAAAATATATGAAATCCTCTGAAATTGTTATCCGTGTTACAGTTTTTGAAAATAAAATGTCACAAGATATATGTAATTGTTTTTGCTAGGCAACAAAAAATAATATTAATAAAAAGTAACAGAAAAGGTACAAGAAGCCTAGCAAGCACGGGACCAACAGAAGGAAACAAACCAAAAAAAAAAACTCGCACCTCATCACAATGCTCACCCCCACATCCCAACTAAGTTGGCACCCGGGGTGCAACAATCATTTCAGGGACCGAGGATTACATAGAAGCAAAACGATAATAAATAGAATCCATATTCTTGTATCGTCTAAGGAAAGGAGGCACACCAACATGCTCCTCCCTCACAGCAGACTCCAAGACTGTGCCCCTCTTTGCTAAGCAATCCGCAGCAAAATTAACTTCACGGAACACATGCTAAAGTTTTTTTTGCCCCGCAATCTACCAACTTAACCCCATCCAATGCATAAAGAGGTACCCAATGGCAAGGTAGAAGTTGTTCCCCCTGCGGCCTGCTTCTGAGCACTAGGTCAAACCACTGATAGTTACAACAGAATCTGTTCCAGAAACACATTCATCTTCTACAAATGGGATGGTTCTCCAGACTTTCAATTTCAACGGATGATTTTCTTCACCTGTAATTAAGAAATTAGAATCTGACCAAGAGCATTTTTCATGTTTACAGATTGACTGAAAATAAGAATCTCACCTTCCATTATTTTGTGGTTTTCCACGCAAATGGTTGCGTAGTGTGAACTCGCCAGTTCAAAAAGCACAAATTGCCAATTGGTCATGCCGTACTCAGAACCATTGGGATATTCTACAACTATTTCGAAATCCTGAAAGGTTCACAAATTTGATTAACCAATCTGATTATAGTACCATTTCATCATCTTTTGGTGGTAAGGGTTGGATCTGAATAAAATTCCATTTATTGAATAATCGGGGCATCAATCTCTGGGTACAAGACCCCTGAGGTTAGTTGGGCAATCTGGATATCCCTAAATGTAGGCAGGTGCACATGCATGCCGGAGCACATTGAATAATAGGGCATAGCACTGGTAGATTACCATCACTCATTCTGCACTGAAAGAATGCCTTACCTCAGAAAGAGAATCAATGGGAACATGTGAGCTGGATTTAGTTTTACTTCTGAACCGGATGGTAAAAGTCTTGAAAGGCGCAGCCGAGAATCCCCTCCCCAGTGCTTTGACATATGCTTCCTGGGAGCAAGAGGCATCTTAATCAATTGGAGAATCAATGAGAGACTTGAGTAATTAAGAAGTCTTAACGTATTGATGTCTCAGGTCTGTAAACTTGTTATTTCACCAAAAAAGATATGCTTGGGATACTATTCTAGAAGTAACCATGACTCCAGCATATAACTTACCAACAAGCTGAAATATCAACTTCTTGTCCAGAAAATGCATGGATTCATTTGAATATCAACAAGCAGAACCACAATTTCGAAAAACTATAAAACCACTTCTTGGAATACCTCCCATTTCCTTTGAATTTTTGCAGGTATATTCCTCTCAATATTTTCCTTCTGAAGTACCACATCCCGCAGTTATTGAATAAACATTTGTAAGAGATACTAGTTTCGACTCTTTCCATTTTATGCTTTAACTTATTGACTAGAGATAGACAACAAGTACATTCCTTGGATTTTGTGCAAGTCAGTGGATCAAATGTGTCTGCCTGTAGAACCATGCAAGGAGGGCTACATAGGAAGGCAGTGCTTATATAATAGCAGGATAAATCACTGTCCAGCTCTTCTGGACCAAAGATATATTTGGATATACAAACAGTTATCACAAATCACTGTCCTAGTTTCCTTATGATTGCTGTTTGCTTTTCTTCAGATTTCCATATAACATAAATTGAGAAAACATAGTATAAGAATACTGATCAAGGGGAAAAAAAAAACTAGTATTGACTACAAATTGTGTACTTATAAAAAATATATATATATATTAAAAAGTTACCTTTAGCGTCCATAGTTTAATAAATTCATGCTGTTGAACCTCAGGATCTGTAATAGCATGCAAGCGCTCTACTTCATGGAGTGAAAAGTAACGTCGAGCAAAAGACAAGGAGTCGTTCCTTGTCTTCCTTTCCTTCTCTTCCACATCAATGCCAATCTACAATTAGGAAAATGAAAGACTTCCGAATAAAAGTGATCCTCTTAACAAGAATACCAGCAACCACAATCTCAGAGCAAGCAAAGATGACTATAGTTAGAATTGGAGACTCTGTTGCCAATGAGCAGGGACTGGAAACTACAGGCATATCTACAGTCACGCCACAGGCTATCAAGGATGATGTATGTGAGATGTTGAAATGCAAGGATGGTGGATCCCACTTTTCATTGTGCTGCCACTCTACCTATTCAAACACAACTGAGTTTTAAAAACAATGACCAAGTAGCACAAAAGAAAAAAAGTAAGACTAATTGCAAGTTTCACATCAAAACATACAGTTAGATAAGCTGACCTCTGGCTTCCCAAATTTGTTCTTCCGGAACTTCAATAAACTTGGACTAACTTGAGTGTCTGTATCTGATCTAACATCAACCAAGATACTTATCAGAAATCATAAACAGGATGAAGAGCAATATTTTATCACCAGAAGACCAGAAATAAAAGCATCCAAACTTGTTTCTGAATCATCATACTACATAAAAAAAAAAATTTAAGGTGGACCAGTTCAGTGTATATCCTTTTTAAGCGAAGGCAGATTCCTTTATGCAGAACATCCTGATTTCATCAGCATCTCTATCCAATTATTCATACACGAAAAATCAGTAAATTAAAAGAGCTTTATTGAAAAAAATTCTCCCGAGTTCAAGGACATATGTATATTTGTTGTGAATTTCACTTGCTCTTTTTAGTTTTTGTCCCTGAAATCCCACAAAAATCATGAATTCCTAATTCGTAAATAGAAAACACTTCAATCTTACATTTCCCCACGAGGGTCCTGGAAATAAATCACACAGAACCGAAGAATCACGAAACAAAATGGACCTTGGATAAGGCATAAGATGTTACTGACGAAAAGAAATTTCAAACCAAAGCAGCCATTATATTGAGGTCTTGACTGGGAGCAGGATGAACCTTTGATATTTTTTAACCTTGAGGCCAAATCAATAAGTTTTCCTCCTAATTGCACGCTCAAAAAATCAAAATATTTAACTAGGGAAACAATTGGAATGATATTGAACAAAGCCTACACGTTCTGTAGACAAGTATATTAAAATATATATGTAAGAACTTAATAACAGTAACTTGTCAATGGCCATCAGTTCGCTACCTAAGAAAACAGAATTAGGGAAGAGGAAAATAAATGAAATTAAAAGATACTGAATCCTACATCTTGCAAGGGTAGTGCGCACCAGGGCACGAGCTAGCAAGGCTCCTTTTTGAAGTTTGTCCCCTTGCATCTGGAGAATGGTTTTTTTCTCACATGGAGTTAGCAGCTCCAGATATTGATTTAGCAGGGATGCATCCTTTACTTCATCAGGTATAATGTACCAAAAATGGGTTTCCCTACAATAGAAAAAAAAAACCGAAAAAAAAAAAAAGAAAGAAAAAACTTCCCATGAACATTTCATACATTGAAATTTATAATTGTTGATCAGGTGATGAAACATGTCTAGTGTGCAAGTGCCGTGAGGGTGGAGATTTGGGTGTGGTACAAAGACTTTTAATTATGTACTTATGCATGCAAGTAAGAGGTACAATTACATATATTGACATCCATACGTATCCTGGACAAAGCCACTGGGGGTCACATATAGATATGTTTATGATCATCACCCAAATATGGTCCCAACCATTGGAGTCGACTCTATGTATTCTCTTCAACCCATCTTCTCTAGTCTTATATTAATGTGTACACCTTAAAGTGGTCCTGTTAATAGATACCTAATTAAGCACACAAGACAGAATCGATATATCTTTTTGTAGGACTATTTTTCCATGTCAACCACGACAATTATCCAAACCACAAAACATTGAAAACAAGTGAACATTTAAATTGGTACATTAAACAAAAAGAGCATTCTTACGTAAATGCAACAAGCACACCTTCGAGATGGAAGTGCTACAGGAACCGAAGGGGATGAAGAACAAAACAACTTCCTCATGAAACAATCAATCTGCATCGAGAAACTCCGTCTACAGAGCAAAGCAAGCATGTAGGTCTAAAGCACAACTTTGTTATCCTTGAAAGCAGTTACTGAAACACTGAAACAAGTGGAACCAAATCATCGATTAGAAAACTGGAAAGCGGCATTTGTGAAAAAGAAGAAGATAAAATGCTGTCACAAACCAATACTCATTTAACTTGACAAGATCTTAATGAATGTTCAAATATTAAGAATTTATGAATACTTCTTCTAAAAATGGTTTCGAACCCCACATACCAAAACTCCTATGCTACACTATTAGTTAGTATTGATTGCCGCAATTAACAGAATTTCCCATTTTCTGACAAAAGTTGATCTGTAAAATTAGGGCTTTCTAAAATTGATATCTACAACGACCAACTAAGATTTGAGATTTTTCAAATGGACATTTACGACATAAGACATTCCATCGAACAGATATACTGCATTAAAAATATATATATATATTAGAATCTTAAAATGGATCACTAGAATTAGGGTTTTAATATACCCAAAAGTAAGCAAAAGTGTAGAATTAGATGATGAGGGTTTGTTTAAACCCCAAACACTGATCTTAAACGTAAGCTTATCAAATCCCACAATAAATATAAAAAAAGTTGATCATAACAATCAAAAATTTAAAATAAGGTTAATTCAATTCAGGATTTTGACGCGTCCAAATTCAAAAACCCTATTTGATCGGGAAATGGGAGTGAGTCTGGTGAAATGAAAAGCAAACCACTTTACCGACCAACTACTACTTACTTGTATTTAACCACCATAAATCGAGCTCCAAACAACACGTCTTGCTTTTTTTTTTTTTTTTACTGAAGACGTCAAATTCAAAGCCAACAAATTTAACTGAATGAAAATATAAAATACATCATGGCCCCGCTCGGTATCACGGTATATGTTTGCATAGCAAACGTTCACGCAATTTTAACATAAAACAGGTGCTTGGTTAGTCTACAGCAAATGTCACTTATAGCAGATCTTTACCGCGGGCCCACCATTCTAACGCAAAATCCCAACGAATGTTTGCGGCACTAAAAGTGCCGGGATCGTTTGCAGCTATGTTCGAACCGTATTCTGATGTCCTCTTCTCTATCTTGTTTTTGTAGAGTAGCAGCAACCCTTGTCTCCTACTTTCTCCAGATCCGCCATTAATAGGGCTTCGCAACAAACAGAAATTTGAGGATTAAGGGTTTCTACTCCTTTAAACTTCAACTAACACTTTGTGAAGAAAGGATGGGCTTTCTAGTGGAAGATGGGTTTTTTAGGGTTCTTCAAGGTGGTTGGATAAAATGCTGGTAGAAGATGGATTTTTGTCTTTTGATTTTTTTAATAGATTTACAGAAAGTAAGTGTTAGAAAAGTGATTTGTGAGAGAAATGAGGTTTAGTTGTTCTCATTTTTATGCCGACAAGGTCGGCCCTTTCAAATCTCTCAGTTTTAGGGTTTTTGTTTATATATATATATTTTGAAGATTATAGTTATTAAATTAACTCTTCAATCTATTTGGTTTTTTGATCTACTCTTTGATCTACTGGATCTAAAATTTGGTCATTTTTTATGGCACCCTATTTGGTTTGGTAATTCAATTTCTGGTTTCAACAAACCTATCAGCAATTTGATTGCATTCATGTGTCCATCTAATGGAAAAACCCAGAAGAAAAAAGAAAGAAAAAGAAAGCACTTGATCAAATCTCTGAAATCCTTCTCGTCTAATAAATAAAGATACGCCAAAAAAAAAAATAGTGTAATGATATGGACTCGGTATAACAATTGATTTGCATGATTATGCTTGCAACAGATGATCTCATGAAGTGTTTCCTATGCGCTTGAGTTGTATGATGAAATGCCTCTAAGAGATCTTGGTGTTTGATTTTTCATTTTTTGATTTACATGTGCTTTACCAAGCAGTAACAAACCATTACAGTGTGTTTACAGTGTGCATACCAAGTAACAAGAAAAATTAAAATGGTAAACATTAACTGCAGTAAACATTTACTATTGCAAACATGCACAGACGTGAATCGTTTACGGCCATACCAAGCAGGGCCCATATGTCAAAAAGATTGAGAAAGATTCAAGACCTCAGATGTAGATACTTTAATCTTCAGAATTTTTCAGGTCGCCATAAAAGAACAACAATAATAAGCAAATAATTGAACTTTCTCACACGCCCATTGAACTTCCAAGCACCCATACTCTTTTTCTTATCCTTTCTTATTAGAAGTCATTAAGAAAAGACTTACCTCTCATTTAATCAATAAGGCTCTCTACTTAAAATCATATACCCAACTAAAGTTTTTCCTTGATAAAAAAAATATCATATACCCAACTTAGAAATTCGACCTATTTTGGATCATCCACAACCAATCTAATATAGGTCGATTTTGACGAGCTGTCATCAAATCCAATCCGACCCTAGATTGGATCACTTTTCCATCCAATCCACTTGAGGTTGGTTTGGATTGGATGATCAGTTTGTGAGAAACTGGTTTTCAAGTTTACAAGAACTTCAATGGATGAAGACCCATAATTTTTCCTCTAATAGTAATAGGTGAAACCGTACTGAATTTTCCCACTAAATTACGTCTTCCAGATATCATTCCTCGTCTTACAAATTCGATTACTGATTGATTTTGTGAAAAATGGATGCTAATAAATAATGCTTCGCCACAACTCTTAGTTCCAAGACTTTGTATTTTTTTTTGGGACTCTCTCCTTCGGTGATTATCTTTATCTCGTTACGTTTTGAAGGAGGGTTTAAGGCCTCTCTATGTGATTGGTAGAGGGAAATTTTTCTGTTTCATCTCTCTTCTTGTGCTCCTTGTTTTTCTTTGCCTTTTTGGCTTTGGTAAGAAAGTTTTGCCTTCATCAAAAGATAAAAATAAATAATGCTTTGCCTATCTAGGTACAATTTGATGTCATGTATTAAATCCGTGAGCAAGAAAATCTATTTTCAATGTATTTCCGAAAATAAATCAACTTGTTTGAGACTCACCAATGACTTAAGAGGGAGGTTCTCAATTCCAAGTAGATGAAACAGTAAACTAAATACTATAACACGTAAAATGTCCTATACCAAACTCATTTGAGACACCCAACAAACAGAAGTGCTACATTCAGGGGAGGAACCAGGAATTTCCATTGGGTAGGCTAAAGTTAACATCCAATATATAACTATAAAAATTTAAATTGGAAGTTTTGTAATAGACTTTTCAACATTTGCATGTAACAAAATCAAAGTAAATTTTGTATTGATCATCATATATCTACTCAACAATCGCAAAAAAACAAAGTCACCATATATCTAGTCAAGTATGGCATAGATATGTACAAAGAAGAACTTAGAAAAACACTATGCAAATTGCACCCTACTTATGTATAGTATAGCATTCTACCGGTCGTTATATCCAATGCATCTAAGTTTTTTTTTTTTTTTTTTTGATATGTCCAATGCATCTAAGTTATAAGAGCCACAAAAAAATAATCCAGAAGAATAAACTAAAAACCAAGAAGCCTACCCCTACTTCAATCATTATGTAGTCCTTAACGAAAATAAACAAAAACCTTAAATTTCTATCAGAAAAGATAAGACACTTACAAGTTGGTAAGTTACAACTCCAGTAGAAAATGTTGGCTGTAAATACTAAATAGTACTCACAACTTTCTATTCCTTTGGCGATCCTTGTGTTAAAGATCTGAAAAACAAAAACCCAACTAAGTTACTCATAGATAATCACTCAATTCAATCAAAACATCTTGCAATTGTAAACTTACTAAAACCTACATATGGGACCTAGTCATACAAAAAAACCTGGGGATGCAATTAAGTCTATTAGTTGTGGCATTAGTAATAGTAATGATGTAAAGCATAAAGTTAAAAAAGTAAACCACCATCACTCAAAAATTGCAGGTTCAATTGCAAGATTTGATTAACAAATACCAAACACCTATAATGATTAAAAAAAAACTACATAATAAATTATTAAATCAATTGTAACTTGTTAGACTAAAAAAATTTAGGGCTCCCTAAAAGTCCAGTGGTTGGAGGATGTTCTACTTAATTTATCCAAAGCTTTTTTCTGTTTATGGATAAAGAACAATTGAACAAACATCTATATAAGTTCAATCTTCTAAAACACAAATACAAAATAACCAAAAACAAAACAAAACAAACAAAAATAAAGAAGTAAAGAACCGAACGAACCTATTTCTGGTGACTTAGCTTTCTGCTTCCACTTTCAGATTACTCATAATGCCCTGAAAAAATTTAGATTTAGGAATTTCTCTAGCTTTAGAAACTAAAACCTAAAACCAAACTGAAAAATCCAAACACCACAATTTAAATCATAATCTATAAACAAGAACCAATCAACCAGAGTATAAATTTCAGATTGCAAAATTTAAAGACTAACAAATAATGAAATAAATCCAAAATTTCTAAATTTTTTGAAAAAGAGATCTGAAATTGAAATAGAAAACCAAAAAAAAAAAAAAAAATTCAAATGTAATCCCATCAAGGCATCAAGCAATTGGAAATTTAGAACTCAAAATCTCAATTCTCAAACACAGATTTCATCCTCTTGCTTGAAATCTCGAATTTCAGTTAGGAAGAAGAGGAGATCAAAAGGGGATTTTGAGAGAGAAAATACTTGAAAACAACAAGGAAGGGGCTTTCGTCGAAGCTCCTGCTGCTCGGCTGCTCCTACTCGAGCTCGACGGCCAACTCCGGTTCAGTCACTTTTTCTCTTCGTTTCTACTTAATTTTTGTTTTCCAATTATACCCTGGGCTAAAATATAAAACCCCCATATCCAAACTTTTTAGAGTAATTTTAAACGCACCCCCATTATGTTATTGGTAGACCCGAGAGGCTGGAGTTGGTCAATTGTGGTTGACCCGAAATGTTGGTGGCAGACCCCAAAAGTAGTCAAAATTTGCTTAGAGAGTCAGGGCCGTCTCTGAGATTTGGAGGTCTGAGGCGAACGTGTAGAGATGAGACCCTCTATAAATTAATAGTAAAATATTATAAAAGATCGCATCGAGCATACAAAAGCCGTCATCACGTACAAATGAAGAGAAACCACTAACATCCATATAGATATAATACAATAGCTGATTTCTTGTAATGATGTCATCCTCATCATGAAAATCATTCTCAAATAAAATTAGTATATTCTAAAACTTCTAATCCCATCAAAAATTTATTTAAAGTTAATTGATTATCAACGGTAAATAGATTTGATTTTTGATTGACTTCCCATCAATTTTTAGTGGGGTTAGAAGCTTTAGAGTAGATTAATTTTTCAAAAGATAATCTACATGGGGAGAACATTATCCACCAAAAATCAACTTTTATATTGTATCCAGATAGACGACACAAGTGAGGTGTCGCTCTTTAAGGGTGTCCCAATAGTTTGTATTGGAGAGAAGTGACGAAGATGACACTAAAGGGGAAGAAGGGTCCAATATTTATGTTGAATGTTGTAAAAATATTTTTATTTGGGGGATGATTTTTGGAGTTAGCAATTAATCTATTAAAAAATGTTCTAACATATAATACATACATAAAATAGATTTTCTTTTTTATAGAACCTAGATCGATGGATTTTGTTAAAGTTAAAGGTTTTTAAATATGTTATTTTCTAGATAATATATCTACAGAAAAATCAGTGTAATTGAAGACTTCTAACACCACAAAGTCTTAATCTAGTATTTAATAGTGTGAATGAACGGCTCAAATTTAAAATTATTTTCTTAGAGAGTTAGGGATCTCTAGCTGAGCTAATATTTTTCATAAAAACTTACATGATTTTGAAACCATTAACATGCTAAAAACTCGTACAAATTTAATCTTTTTGTGTGGCCTAAAGGCACACATTAATAGGACCTAATTTTGAGGGCCCTTCAAATGTGGGGGCCCAAGGCGGCTGCCTTAGTCGCCTTTAGAGGTGTTAATTGTGCTGTGCCAGCACGGCACGGCACGCTTAAAAACCGGCACGGCACGGCACGGCACGAGACCTAATCGTGCCGTGCCGAC
>MVGT01001201.1:30981-81132 GCA_002174775.1 Macleaya cordata | reverse complement strand
GTGCCGGCACGGCACGCTACTTAGCCGTGCCGTGCCAGCACGGCACGGCCCACTTAACATCTCTAGTCGCCTTGGCCCAAAGCCGGCCCTGTAGAGAGTGAAAGAGAAAAGATGAAGATGAAAATGGTGATAGAGATGCAGGTGAAATGAAAATGAAGATGGTGAGGAAGATGAAGAAAAAGGTAGAGATGGGGATGATGATAATGGTGCGAACCAAAACAGATCTACAACCATAGCGAGGTATGATGTCAGATTCAACAATTAGGTTATGAAACCCATCTACCACTATAATGGTGGTGCCAACCCTATCTTCTTCTTATTCAACCCTACAACTTTTTATATTTTATATTTTTTTTGTTCTCGAAGTAGAATTGATATTGGAAGTATGATTTCCCCAAAGAGAAACGGCACCATGACGCCAAAATCGCAAGGATATGTCGTTTTACCTTAACCAAGTGTCGATTTGTTTAATCCGCAAGCAAGAGTCGGTTTCTGACACTAAAATCGGCAGGTGCGTACCGATTCTTAGCACTAAAATCGACACTCGTGGCAAATCTTATAAAAAATAATTCCTTAATTAGTCGTCTCATTCTTCTCCGTGTTTTAACTTTTTTATTTTAAATGAGAGTCGTGGCTTCTCCTACTTCTTCTACTCCTTTTTCTTATCCTTGTTTTAATATTTTTCTTTCTAAATGAGAATCGTGTGGCTTCTCCTACTTCTTCTTCTCCTTATTTTCTTCATTTTTATTCTCATTTTGTTAACTTTCTCTTTCTAAATAAGAGTGTTTTTAGATTTGTGAGGGTGGTCAACCTCATTTAACCAAAGTGAAGGGTACCAATAAGATTAGGGATTGTTGTTAACAATGAAGGCCATTTCCAGTGATGCCTATAATCGGGGTTTGCCGATAAGATTATGGGGGCGCCTTTAAAACGACCAAAATTTTTATAGGTTAAGTTTTATATATAATTTTTTTTTTACAAAGCTGACTCGAAAGAAAAATAAACAAACAGAAAGACAATAATATTTTGAACAAAAATGAAGAGAAAGGGTATTATTAAGAACTCTCACTAGTTAGAAGTTTTTCAAAAAGAAAGTCGTTTTTCATTTTTTTTAATGTTTTGGTTATTGTCTTGTAAGAGCATCCACAACAGTTCACTTTTTAAGGTAAATATACATAAAAAGTTGTACATTGGAGGGACAGTATTATACATTTTACCTTATAGGAGAGAAACGAAAGCTATATTTAGATTTTTGTAAACCAGATTTTTATATTTATAACTAGCCGGTGTACAGGGTGGGAGTCCCACGTTAGGCAGTGTACAAGATGGGAGTTCTACGTTGGGTGGTGTATAGGGTGGGAGTCCCATATTTTTTATTATAAAAAAGTGTTGGGCGGTGGGACACATTGAAAATTTTATTAGGGTAGGTGGGACACATTGGAGATTTTAAGAAGATTTTAATGAAAGAAAATAAATTATAAAATACCAGGCGGTGTCCCTGTGGACCGCTTGATGCTAGGCGGTCCACAAGGACACCGCCTGGTATTTTAGAATTCTTTTTTAAATGATGGATGTATCCCTAATTTAGTTTTTGATTATTTTTTTTTTTTAAAATTTTTTTCTCCACTGATGTGCAACTAAATCTTGTAAGGTAATATTTGGGCAGCTAAAATACATTGTAGCTTATGACCGTTGTGGATGGTCTAAACCTAAGGTCAAACCATATATTGATTGCATTGCATGGATGTATATATATTGATGAGGTACTAATACTCAAATTATAACAAGGCTTAGATATATTTAGGGGCTGATTTTTTTACAGACAAAGACAGTAGAGGGCTCTACGTATCAACAAGTGCAATCATGGATGTACTTATGGTCATCATCGTGGATGTACTTATACTTTGTTAGACTTTTATTCTAGGGTCAGGTTATATAGCTCCATTATATCATCCCGCCCCTGTGGGGCCCACATATGATGCATTTAGGGGCTGATTTTTTTACAGAATGTTCTCCTCACTATGTATATCATCATATTCAAAAATTAGCTAGTTCTAAAATTTCTAACCCCCTCAAATTAGTCCTTAAAAATTTGGTAACTATTCAACTCTTTATTTAACCGTTAATTTAGAATGGACGGATTTGAGGTTAGAAATTTCGGAACGAGCTGATTTTAGGTGAGTGTGTTCTCTTCACCATGTAGATCATTCTGTAAAAAAATAGCCCTTAGATGTATTGCATGTGGGCCCTACAGGGGCGAGATGATATAAGGGGGGCTATATAACCTGACCCTTTATTCTATGTGATCTTACAAATACAGAGAGTGATGTCAATCATCACTTTGGGCAAGCCGGGTATTATAGTTCTTTACTTCTTTCCTATTTCAGTTTCTGCTTTCCTATTTTAAATAGCATCTATGGTTTCTTCCATTTTTTTGAAATCAGAAAGAATTCTTTTGTATTCCTTATTAGGTGAAGGATGAACCCTAAAATCCTTTTGAGTGAATTTTAGAATCTATACCGATTAAATCATGTCACATCTATAATAGCTTCTAAGGGGATGCCCCTTAAGCCATTTGGGCTGGCTAAGGGGCGCCAACCCCTTAGAATTTAGGAGAGAGAAAGAGAGAGAGGGGAGGAGAGGGGTGTGGCGGCGTGACAGCTCCGGGCTGTCACACCATCCGTCTTTCTTTTTTTTCGTTTTTTTAAACTTTTCTAAAATACCAGTTATATCCCCTAAAGCCCTAACCCAATTTATTTATTTACACTTGGTTTACACTGCTAAAGGAATTGCATTGGGTTAATCCAAGGGCTGATTTTTTGTGACGATGATATACACATCATCTAGATCAACATCACTACATTATCGTCCTCAGTGGGTCCACATAATACCCATTTTATTCTTACATTTGACTTATACGTGTTTGTGCGCCACATAATTTGGCAATTCACATGTGAGTGCAAAATGAGTTTGTCATGCGCGAAGCGCGTGTGGGGGGCTCATGTTTTCATAATGAATGCATATTTGTTCTTCGCAATATTTTGAATAGAATACATCTTATGAATATCATATTATAAACTACATAATTTAGATGTGATTTAGTTGTTCCCTATATTATAGTTAATTTCTTCTTCAATCTTCGGTTCGGGAGGCCATCTTCATCACCGAGCATATTCATTACAGGTGCGTAAAAGTAGGGGCGGAACCAGGATTTTATACTGCAGGGGGCTAGAGTTAATGTTGTTTGCAATAATCTGTTTAATTCAAGTGTAATACACGAATTTTACATTTATTTTTTTGTAATCTGCATCAAACTCACATTTTTTCAGTATACACTTATATTATATGAGTTTATTGTAGTATTCGCATTTTAAATTTTCTAACTCATTTAGAATTGGTTGAACATCAACAATGAAAAGGCGTACTTATTTTTACCATTAGATTCAAACTAACTTTTAACAGGGTTAGAATTTTTAAAATAGGTTAATTTTTTGTGAGTGTGATTTCCATGGCGTGGAGAACTTCATCACATAAAAAACTAACTCATTCTAAAATCTCTAACACCATCAAGAATTAGTTGAAAAATCAATGAGGAAATGAAATTATTTTTTACTGTTAATTTCAAACAATTTTTATGTGATTAGAGATTTTAGAATGGGTTTAATTTTTTTTTTTGACGTTGATATCAATGGTGAGGAGAATATCTTCACAAAAAGATTAGCCTATAAATCTCTAATCGCATCAAGAATTGGTTAAAAATTAATGGTAAAAGGACATTATTTTTACCATTAATTTTAAATAATTTTTTATGTGGTTAGAGGTTTTAAAATGGGTAAATTTTTTGTTATAATGATATCCATGATGATGGTAACATCCTCACAAAAATATAAGCGCATTCTAAGGCCTAATTTGATATTGCTGTGATTTTTGAAAAAAGTACTTTTTGTTGTGCTGTGGGATAATCAACTTTGAAGTAAAGCAGCTAAGTGTTTGGTAACCTATGCTTTTAAAAGTGTTGTGAGTTTCAAAAACATCATTAGAATGTTTGATAAATTTAAGTATTGACGTGTTGTGGCTGTGTATAATGACTAAAATAGACATGTTGCTGAAATTGAAGAAAAAACTTTCACATTCATTTGTGCATTTATATTTATATAAAAATCATCATGCAATCAGACAAAACGCCAACTTATTTCTTTGTTTATTTTATCAAAAAAAATTTATTTATTTATTTATTTATTTATTTATTATTATTATTATTATTATTATTATTATTATTATTATTATTATTATTATTATTATTATTATTATTATTATTATTATTATTATTATTATCGAGTCCTAAAGAGTATGAGGATGATCTCCTCCGTAAAATTACTCCATATTTAAAACTTCTAACCCATTAAAAATTAGTTTAAAATTAACAATAAAAATATATAGGGCCCATAAATCACCTAATTTTTTTATAGGGTTATCTTTTTTAAATTAATGTGATTTTTTATGATGATGATCTATATGATGAGTAGATCATCCTCATCGAATATCATCCATTAGATAATTTCTTTGTGGGCCCTACAATCTGTTCAATAAACATTGGGGATTATAATACTGAGTAAAATATCCTCACTTCTTATTATTATTATTGTTATAATTAATTAAATACACAATTCAATAGACTTCAACAAAAATTAATAATTTAATGGTAACAACTCTCCTTTTTCAATTTACTTCAACCCCATAAAGCCATCACCGCCATTTGATCCCACCATCACAAATAGGGCTGTTCAAAAAAAATTCAATCCACCGAAACTGTAAAGACCCAAATAATTTAGTTGACCAGTCAATGTCAAGAGTCTAGCTCAACACTTTGGCCGTGGAATTAATTAATTATTGAAGTAAATAAACCTATAGCCTGTTTATTTTTTTGCCAATAATTAGTGGCAGGCCCACACAAAATAGCTTTTATTTTTAACCACTAGTTAGTGGTAGTTAGAGGCAAAGCTTTAATTTTGGGCCTTAAACCCATTAAGTGGTAGTAAGTGATTGAAAACAGCTTATTACTACTTAATGGGTTTGAAGCCCAAAATTAAAAGTTTTCCTCTTACTACCACTAGTTAGTGGTTAAAAATAAAGAACATTTTATATGGATTTGCCACTAGTTAGAGGCAAAAAAAATAAACAGGCTATTAGTGTTAAAATAATCAAACTTGGGATTAAATAATGACTTTTCGGTCAGAAGATTATTTGAAGATTCTAACCATACAAATAGATAGATCTCGAAAGGTTATTGAATTTCGACTACTCACGCGTAAAAATCGAGCATCGAATGAGATCGATTCGAAGCACGGAATGTGATTTTGACCAAGGCCCACTGTAAGGTGCGATTTTAACCACAATTTAGACCAAAATTTATTGAGTCAGTGAGTTTTTTAAATTTGTAGAGGCCCATTTAATTAGTAGAGAGTATATATACTGTGTGTATACGCATAATTTATGTGTGTGTGCATATACCATAATGTATCCCATTTCTATTTCAATTCCACCGTTTGGGAATGGTAGAAAGAAAAGGAGATAAAACAGTAGAAAGTAAGAGAAAGAAAAGGAGAGAGTGACGTGGAGAGAAAGGGAAGAAAAGAGAGGAAGAAGAGAGAAGAAAAGAGAGGGAGATGCCGTCGCCGACGACGATGACGGTGAGGTAGAGAGAAGAAGAAGAAGAAGGAGAAGGAAAGGAAGAGAGGGAAAGATGGAATGTGAGCAGCTGAAACCCCCATCCTCTTCTCTATTTTCGTTGGGGTTTCATGATGGGAAAGGAAGATGAAGGTAGTTCTTCATCCTAGCTAAGTTTACAATCAAATTGAGGTGAGTTTAAAAGATATTTTTCTGTTTTGGTTTAGGGTTCATTATTCCTCATATGAATTTGGTTCTAGATTATAGGAAATAGAAGGATTGGAGAAATTGAGGTTATAGAAGAGATTCACAACAACTTTGGGTCAGATTTGGTGGTGAAATTCAAGTTGGTTTTGAAATTTTGGTGCTGGATTAACCAATTTGAGGTAAGCCTTGATTCTTTAACCTTAATTTAATTTTGATGGAAATTCTTGGAGAACCCTGAAATTAATCTATGGTTATGGAGTTGTGAATTTAAGAGTTCTTTTTTAAGTTGATATTTGTTTCATATTTTAGGAATTTTATTGGAAGAGTTTTGCTTGATGAAGTAAAACTACATGTTGGTGAGAGTTTAAGTTGAATCCTTCTTGATGTTGGTATTATGATAAGTTTAGTGGACTGTTTTTATGATGAGTTGGAAAGGTTTTCTAAGACTAAGATGGGTTTTTGTGGACTGATTTTGTTAATTGTGAATTATTTTTAGGAATTAGAGTTTCCACTTAATTGGAATTAATTTGATGGATTCCCAATCCTCAATTTCACGAGGACCTTTAACAAATTCAGATTTTGAAGCTTGAAGATTTCTATGAATTTGGAGTTATTTTTAGATTCCTCTTACTTTTGAAGTTAAATTTCTGGATTAATATTGATGTTAGGAGTGATGAGATCCCATCTTAGCTTTGAGATTTTCTATATGATTTGAATATTGGAAATGACGAGAATTGTTAAGAATGGAAGTTTCAGATTATATGAGATACTGATTTTGAGGAATTAGCTAGGATTCTCTTTGGCTGTAATTAATGTGAATAGAAAGGATTTTTGAAAGTGAATTGAACATGTTGTTTACAGTTGGGAGTGTGTACTAAGAACAGTACATGAATTGGAGACGAATAAAGCGGTAAAGAGCTAGCCTTGCTGGATTTGAGGTAGGAACTTATAAATACTCTCTTGTAGCCATTAAAGTACTTTCAATGCTTTTGATAGGGTTTAGATTTATAAATCAAATGTAATTATTTTGCAAAGCATACATAATTTATTTGTGATGTCCTATTGATGTGAAAATGATTCTCCAAAAATATAGTTTTACACAGTGATGTAAAACAGTAATAGTTATTTTATTTTAAAATAACTAGATTTTTAATAATTAGTATATATGGATGAGTTATATACATATATAAATATATTGATGATTCTTTTCTTATAGTTAAATAAACTATATTTCCAAAAGATTCGAGACTTAATCGTTATCGAGCTTTGGGGATGGGTATATTTCTAAAACCAAATGGATTTTTGGGGTTCTTAATATATATATTTTACTTCCTTCCATTTGTTGGGAGAGCTATGTTGTAAAAGTCCACCCAAGCCCGACTAGCGCCTAGGCCCGACTACAACGGGATTAATCGTAATTAGTCGGCCTACCCAAAATTCAATTATATTTTTAAAACCCAAGACCAACCCACCCAAACTAACTTAAAACTTAAAACCCAATACATAAAATCTCAGCCCAGCCCACAAAACCTCACTAAAATCTTTAAAACTTAAGCCCAACCCACCCAAATTCTATTAAATCTTTAAAACCCAGCTCAGTTCACCCAATCTTTATCTTTATAACCCTAAAATTAGGGTTTCTGATCTCTGTACTCAGATTTGTAGCTTTAGAAAGAAGACGAAAGAGGCTGTTGCTGCTGCCAGAATAAGAAAAGAAGATGGAGGAGGAAGAGGAGGAGAAGAATAAGATCAAGAAGAGAAGAAGAACAAGAAGAGAAGAGAACCACTTACCCGCGACGGCGAAGCTGCAACCTTCATTTCCGGCGACGTCTTCTCTCTTCTTCTCTCTTCAATCTCTTCTTTTTATTTGTTTTTTTGTTATGAAATCCTAGTCGGCGCCTAGGGGCCTAGCCGATTAGCCCAAATCGGGCGCCTAGTCCCCGATTTTTGCGGCAAGTCGGCCTTGGACGCCTAGTGATCAAGTCGTGGCGGCTGAGGGGCGCCTAGCGCCTAGGCACCGATTAAATCCACCTAGGCCCCGATTTTAATAACATAGTGGGAGAGGTGTACAGTTGTTTTAAGATGATGATTGAGATGGAGGTTCCCAGTTGTTGGGTATGTGTTGGTGATTCCCTAGGCACGGGCTTTCCCCCGGAATATATATTATATATGTTATGCTGGGCTTTCCCCCGGCTAGGATTATTACCGGCTTTCCCCGGATTATATTACCGGTTTTCCCCGGAATAATATTAGATGGGAGATCACAACATATGCATGGTTGTTTAATTTTTATAAGAAAAAGTATTTTTTTACTACTAAAATTTATATTATTATATTATATATCTTTAGGTGATCCGAAGAGGATTTGTGATGCCTACACGAGCAAATCATTGAGGTTTTCAAAAAAAAAAAATGATTTGTTACATGTTTTCATTATGTTTTCCCGACTCTTGACAGGAATGAGCCTCTCTTGAGAAATGAAAACTCTTGAAATCTAGGTTATTTCATTTCTCTTTTATGGAAAACCATGTTTGTATAGGTTTTTTTGTACGAATCTAGAAATGGTGAGGTTACATGCTGCCTAGATTAGGCGAAGACTTGTGGAGCGTAACAACTCTTGGATTGTTTTAATGATCATTAAGATGTATGCACAAGTCAAACGGCTGACCATCGCAAAAACGGCTTCATCGACTAATTATGGTCAAGGGTCCACCTGAACCCAAATCATGAGCCAACGCGAGATGAAGCTTTACATGGTTTGAGAAATTGAGAGATCGAGCTTTACCAGATTGAGAGAGCTTCACAAGGGGGCGAAATAGAGGGGATATTTCGTGTCATTTAATTAAAAATTGAGGGGTAAATGAGGTATTTTCAAATAATTCTGTCTCCGAACTCACTGCTTATCCGCAAAGCAGCTTCTAAATGCTCCTCTTAGCTGCTTCTGAAAATCTGCTGTGAGAAGCAGTTGCTTCTATAATAATTACTTTTTTTTATTTATATTTTACCAAACACATTTAACCTAAAAAATTAGAAAAAAAGTACTTTTGTTCCTCAAAAAAGCAATACCAAACGGGCCTTAAATCTCTACTCCAAACAAGCATTAATTAAAAATCAACGATAAAAAGGGAATTGTTTGTACCTTTAATTTTGGATTAACTTTTGATGCTAATTTAGTTTGTGTAGACTTCAAATTGTTCAAAATAGAAAAAGTATCTCATGGGGTTATAGGTCGGTTGGGTTTTAACTTGGGTGGGTCCACTAGTTATATCATGAAGAGATTAGAGAGAAGTAAACGTTGAAGAACGGGACTACATCGTAGATGATGTGCACCATCGTAGCAAAGCTTTACACCAATACATAATTGCATTTTTGCATTCTTAGAATTTTGTTCATTAAATTTATTAGATTTGATCCCGTGCATCTTTGGTGTAATTTATCTATCTTGCAACACCTCATATATTGGCTGAAATTAAGTCCACTAATGGCTCCACCCCTTGCGTATATCAGACCGTTAATCATTTTTGTTGCGAAATCACGAGGTTTTCTTAACCATGTGGGTCCGGTGTACACCGTCTTCAGGATACTTCCTCATGTATTTTAAAATTCTCTCTTTTTTCTTCTTCTCAGCTTCCTTCCTTTGAGAGTCGTTTCAGGATTCTGGAAGGCTCTCTTCATATTTCAAAACCCTAATTTTCTAACCCTTCTTCTTTTTGTTCTTCTCTGTTGATTCTCTAAAATCTTCAATCAAATAATCAATTAAATCTTCTCTGCAACTATTTCTCCAAATTGTTAAGGAGAATGGTGGTTATTGAAGCAGCATCAATTGTTAGTGAGGATGAAGAAGCTACTACTACTATACAAAATGATGTGAAATCAAATGGATTAACTGAAGAAACAAATGAAGGATTCGAAACAGCAAGCGAAGGTGAAGAGGAAGGAGAAGGTGAAAACAATGGCGAAGAAGAATCTGTTCCATCTAAAGAGGATTCTTGCGCAGATTCATTGACCGACGAACAATTAAAACAGGTTCTTTTCTTTTTTCTTTTTTCTTTTTTTGAATAGAATTTTTGGTTGATTGTTACAGATTTCTTACTCTGAACATTTTCAGTTTTGATTTTAAAACTTGTTTATGAATTAAAGATTGATAAAATATGTAAAAGGTGCCTATATATATATGCCCTAAAGATCTCAGTGACAAACTGACAGTTCATTTGATCATGAATTCTTATGGCGTGAGATTGCCAAGTAGTCATTAGGTTAATTAAAACTGATTGATTACCTGCGTATTTCTATGGATACCGGATAGTGAGATTTAGTATTAAGTTTTTCTTGGATCAGTTAAGAGTTGGATATGGATTGAGAAAACCTTGGATCAGTGTAGTACTGTTTGATGCCCTAATTATTTGAGCAGTAAACCTAAGTTTTAGCAGTTTATTATCTGTTGTTTCAAAATATGTTTTGTTAATTCACCTAGAATTCTGAGATTGTTTTTGTCTCCTTTGATTTAGAGAACTCTAACTCGAGCCAATGATGCGAAAGTGGAAGGGAATAAACTTTTTGGGGCTGGGCAGTACGAAGATGCGTTGTCACAGTATGAACTTGCTCTACAGGTCGCTCCTGATATGCCTTCATCAATTGAACTTCGATCCATATGCCATGCAAACAGAGCTGCATGCTACTCGAAATTGGTATGTTTTGTTATTATAGATACATGAAGTAATTAGTGTGTTGCTGAAATTGAGCTTTTTTACCTTTTTTATTTCTAAATTGGGGAGAACTGTCTGATGTGCTTGCGGAGTATTATGATACTTTATTTCGAAGTTGATCTAGATAAAATTCATTTGAGAATTTATGGAGTTACTTGGACAGTTGGACTGATTGTATCAGTGAACTTGTAGTTGTAGGAGAGAGGAAGGTAAGTGGGGGCTGCTATTCTGCAAATGTAGGTTATTCCTACATAGAGTTTAGCGTTATGCGTAAATCTATTATATATCCAAAGTTTAGATATTATCCGTAGTATTTTCATCCTTCATTTCAAGCTCATGAGAAGACATTCGATGGTGACACATTAGGTTTGTTTACTTAAGTCTTTAACACCGATGTCCCCCAAATATGAAACTTATTTTTTTTCTTCTTCCCACCAGTTGGTATGACAGATATCTAATTCCCTAAAACATTGATATTTCCTTGCTTATCAAAAAAGTTATCTAATTCTCTAAAACATATAAGTTGCCGACAACTTTAGAAAATTAGGTGGTCAGATTAGGTTGTTATTCTCATGCAGTAGATTGTTAAGTAGCTCGAGCATACCTCTGATCCAGCTGGTGTCCAGGATTCAGTTAAAGTATCGTGAATTGGGGTTCAAGGTTCTTTTTCCAGGAAATCTACCAAGTACTAAGTGGTTTAGCTTTCTATTAAGGATTGATATACTTCACAAGTTCACAGTTCTTTTCTCCCTTTTGGAATCAAAGAATTCAAAACACAAAACTAATGGAAATCAATCAAGTTTAGAACATTTTACTTCCATGAGCTTGATCTTTTATAAGGTTGATGATATTGTTTCTCCATTTCCAAAAAAACAAATGACGTTTCATCAAAAAAAAATGACATTGTTTTTTCTCCTTTTGCGAACTCTTTTCTGCTCTTTTAGGATCCTGCATGTAACAAAGGGAAACAGCGAAATTCTCCATTGTATTGCCTTTCGAACTCTAGTTTTGACCTACTAGGGGTAAAAGGTCTGATAACATCAACCAATTGATTATGGATTGAGCTCTTTAAGGCCTTTAAGTTCCATCTTTCTTTCATCTCATATAAAATATCAAAGTGCAAGGAGATTCTCTCAGGTAGTTATCCTTGTAGCTGTAAAAGTGTCAAATCCGGGATTGAGTTAGGTTTGGAATATGGAATATCTATAAGGTGCGGTTCCCTTGCAAGACATCATCATCTAGGTCATGCTGTGTTGTATTTCTGAAGGTTAATTACTAGGGTAAGGTCTTAACTGAGTTTCTGTGAAATAAGGAGGTAATTAGCTTCCGTATTGGTGCTTAAGCTGGCTGATAAGAGTGGAAGCATAAGTGCCGCACACAATTCCGTCTCTAGATAAAGAAAACATGAGTAAATAAAACATGAATAATGTCTGAGAGTGAGAATCGGGACTGGATGAACGAAACAACAAATTGATTCATAACCTAGATTCCATAATGAAGTCCCCTGCACTCAAGTAAAGGGAGAAGGTTGATTGAGATGAATATACATTTGTTCACGTATTACTATTGTGTTTACATCTTAAGAGAATGTACTAATGTAGGGGTGGATTCAGACCCAGCACTATGCATGTAGATAAAATATGGGAGTTAAATCTAAGGTATAGAAAACAATGTAGAAGTTTTCACAACAATAAACCTACAATTTCTGACCTGGTGTGTAGATCACATGTCTGAGAAAGAGGTTTCTCTGTGTTCTTGATCCGGCTGTCTAACTTGTTGCAAACTAAGATACCCTAACTCTTTGCTACCTTTGAATCTGAGATGCAGGTAACTAAATTTTTAATCCATCATATTAGTATAATCCTTGAAATTAGTCTTTTTTAGAGGCATATTATCATTTTTCTTCTTTAGTTATACCAAACTGAATGGAGCTTGTGATAACATATTACTAGCAGAAAGCATGTGAGAAGTGTGATGCACATGTTTTGCATGCAGGGGCATATGTTGATCACATCACAGGTGTCACTGTATTTAAAGTAAGGGCTATGTCTAAACATTGAAGAATTAAAAGCTCAGGTGGCTTTTATCCTTGGAGGATTCTGGAAGTTGGCTTGATTTTTTTTATTTAAAGTAAGGGCTGGGCCCAAACAATTACGATCATTCTTTTAAATGTAAGGGCTGTGCCCAAACATTACCATCATTCTTTTACATTTGCATGGTATTTATGCTGGGGCTATTCCATGCCTGGTTTTCTTGCTTTCGTTCTTTTTATTTTTATATTTTTTTGCTTTTTGAGTTTCACTATCAAATCCCTTTTCTGATATGCCTTCATGGTCTGTACCTTATACTACTGCTTTCTTTCATTACTCATTTATCATAATTGGAGAACATTATTGGATCTTGGCATCTTGTAAGTTGAAACACTAAACTCTCAGGGTAGATATGAGGAGACAATTAAGGAATGTACCAAAGCATTGGAGTTAAATCCTTCCTATATGAAAGCTCTGATTAGAAGAGGAGAGGCACATGAAAAGCTTGAACACTTTGAAGAGGCTGTTGCAGGTAATGTTTCTCTGGGTATAATTTATTATAGTATTGTTCAACATACCAGTATTTCTGTCGTTCTCTTCATGCAGTTTTTCTTTTCTTTGCACACTGTTAATCATCAACATATTTAGTTCTTTTCGTACAAGAATTATAGGCTTCACACAGCGACAATATCTTGTAATAATATCGTTATAGTAAGTTTCTTCTTGCTTTTCTATTTTTTATTTTTTAATTGTCCATTTTTTTCCAGCAGACATGAAGAAAATCATGGAGTTGGATCCTTCAAACGACCAAGCTAGAAGAGCTGTACGACGCTTGGAGCCACTGGCTGCAGAAAAGCGAGAAAAGATGAAGGAAGAGATGATTGGTAAGCTCAAATCATGTTATCCTCCCGACTTTTCATGCTTCACTTCGAAGATTTTATATTACTGAAGGGCATGAACATTCTTTTCTGACTTTTACATATCTCAATGGATTTATGGTCAGATTTGCATATTTTAATTTTCATAAACACGTAAACCTATGACTTACTGTTTTCTTTTCTTTCTTCTTGTTAAAGAAAAAAAAAACTGTGTTAACTACACAAAATGGATTTTATCTGTAAATTACAGTTCAGCTTATATATCCTAATTGCTTAAAGTTAAGTGTAATGTAATGGTACGTACTATTAAATTGGTAAACTGTTCATAATTATTGATTATCTTATAATTTTCAAATGTAAAAAGATATTTTCGTTGATATTTGTACTGTGTCCTTTCATTGCCATACAAATGAAATTATTTGCTAAGAGATTACTTATCAGATGAAATTTATTTTGGTATAATGATAAGAAAGAAAAGAAATAGAAGTGATTTTGGTATAACGTTTTGGGTTTTCTATGAAATTATGTGCCATATATTACATTTGTACCCTTCTATGAAAGATGGCTCGTGAACTCTTGAATTTTATAACAAGGAGAAAAAGCCCCCTGTTTGTTTGCCATATGATAGAGAACAATTAAAGAACCTTCTCACCTGAGATGACGCACGTAGAAACCCCCACAGGGTTTGAAGTCTTGCTTTTGTGTTACCCCAAAGTAGTGTGCTTTATTCTTCAGTCTTAGCGACGGGCATTTGTTCCTCTTGACTATGAAGTTCCCTCAGCTTGATAAGCCTCACTTATTTCTCTTATTTCTCAATTGACAAACGAATTTATCTTCCTAACTTGTTTCCAATATCAGAATTTACTAATTGCATTCCGAACTATCATGGAAAAAGCTAACTATGTCTTCCATTTCACCTATTTAGTTTTAAGTATATATGACTTTGAAATTCTTCGTGCTGAGGCATTTGCAAACTGCAGAGTTGCACGTGTATTTGTTCGTACTTATTAAGTTCAAAACTAAAACATGTCAATGCAGTTTTTCTTTGAAAGGCATGTTAGGTTCTGTTTCAGATTTAAAATATGGCCACGTAAATGTGAGGGACATAATGAATTTGTATGAAACCACTAGCAGTTTACTAGTGGTTGAAACTAGAAACTAGGATGCTCGGATCGTACTATTGGTGTTCGTGCTAGGATCTTACTAATTTGTATGAAGACATCCCTTTTTTATGTGAGTTATCGTTACTCTTTCAATTCATACATCAATGTAATTATTCCAGAACTCCGTATCTCTGCAAGTAGTAAAAGTTAGTCCAAAGACTCCAAACCTCAAGTTACATAAGAACTCGGAACTTGCTATTAAGTTAATAAAACTGAAATCATGCTTATGACACGTTAGGTATAACAGAACTATGTATTTCTGTCTTTAAGATTTATACAAATAAAGAGTTACATCTTTGGATCGAACGTTTATCTAACTTGGAAACAGAATGCACACATTTGTCATGACATTTATAGGTGATCCAAGTATAGACCAAAGCTGTCTTAAAACAGGGTTTCATCTCTTTGTTGCTCCTCTAAATCTGAGTTTGATCTATGTCTCATCGAATGTCAGTTGAAGATTCGTGGGGTGCGCTTTGTTTCTTGCTTCTGAAGCTGTAGTTTCTCCTGTTCTTAGTTTCCTTTAGTCTATAGGGTTGTCTTGGATGTTTAATATATATTTAAAGTTCTGAGTTGAAGTAGTTTCCTACTGTTCAGATTTCTTGCCTTCCCAATCTTTTGCTTGCATAGTATCCCTGAAGATGAAGCTTAATTTCAACTGCTATTACTATACATTTTGCAGGGAAGCTAAAAGAAATGGGCAATTCAGTGTTAGGTCGGTTCGGGATGAGCGTCGACAACTTCAAAGCTGTCAAAGATCCAAACACTGGATCATATTCCATCTCATTTCAGCGCTAGTAGAAATTACATGTTAATCATGAGCTTCAAATGTTTCTAATCTAAAGGTAAAAGGAAAAAAAAAAAGAAAAAGAAGGAAACTGGAGAGTGTGAATTGAGTGAATATTACATGCTTTCTTATGTCAAGGTGAGTTATATCATATGCAGATTCATTAATATGTAAATTGAAGTTTTTACAGAAGTTTGTAAAATTTTTCTGATATCATTCATCTTCTATATTTGTACAATTTACCTGTTTTTCTCTCTCTAGAATTGTCAATAACCCTTAATTACAAACTCTGAAAAATTTGCATGAAAGAGGAAAGAGGAATAAGAGGAACTAAAATTGAGTTTATAACTCAAAAAGAAAAAAGGAAAACCCTACCTAAACACTTGAAAAACAACATAACTAAAGTAAAAAAGGAAGCCTAAAAAAACCTGCATCTCTTATGATGATCAACTAAACATCTAAAACATCACTAGATGACAACAGCAGGACATTCTCATCATTTCTACCGCTACGCGGCTTTTGTATACAACATATGACAACAGCTGAACATTCTCATCATTTCTACCGCTACGCGGCTTTTGGATACAACCCTCTTCACCAAAGAAAACAACACAACAAATCAGCGAGAACACTGACAACCATGAACACTGGAAATATCGAAATCTTATTTTCTTCTTTCAATGCAATAATCAAGCCTTCTATAAGCCCTCTTCCTCTGTTGCTGCTGGTAGTAATTATGTTGTCGTTATCATACCACGCCACAGATACCACAAAGTCTGGATAGCAGGATCAAAAAAGTCTTCCACCCCATGAACAATCACGTATCCATCGTTGTATGTCTCCCACTTGCGATTTTGACAAAGTTTACGGATGACCAGGTAGAAGGGTATCGATCTTTGCTGATGCAATTGGGTAGGGTGGATAATGAGAAGAGGAGTCCAAAGCCACTCTAACTAACTTCATGGGTGGGTGCAATATGGTACTTATTGAGTTGTGTCAGGGGAGGCTGTGGGTACTTCAAAGAAGAGAGAGCTTGATCAGATGGACAGAATATGGTGAATTTTTGTGGTATTATTGATCGCTCGATCAGGCGAATGGGCGATCAGAGTGTTGAGACATGGACACATATCCAGCATCGTAGATTGCATTTACAATCTTCTCTCTTCCTGTTTCATGACTGGTACTTATTGTTTCTCCTACAGTTGGAATGGAGAAAGTTCAAAGGAAGAGAAAAAAGAAGGAAAACTGATGAGACTTGGAAGCCATTAATGGAGCCAAGAAGAAGTACTTTAGAAACCAATTAAGGTGCAAAGGAACAGTTTCCTGATTGCTCAGATGACGGGATTATGAAATAATAGAGGGTTATAGTATATATTGAAAAGCTTCTTATGATTTTGTGTTTAACTTGGGAGTTGGAAGACTAGAGGAAATGGTACTAATCTAAAGACCATATATATATATATATATATTTACTTAGACCTGGGTGTTAACAAGCCCTTAGTATCTGTGAATCTTTGTATGCAAATGTTCAGTGTAAATGTTATATTCGCTTGAACTATATAACACCAAATATTCACTATTATGTTTTAGACAAAAAACTTGAGGGGTCCACTTGATACGATCCAAGGGTTGATTTTTGGTGAGGATGTTCTCCTCACCATGCAGATCATCCACACCGAAATTTGATGGGATTAAAAGTTTTAGAGTAGGTTGATTTTTGGTGTGGATGATCTGCATTGTGAGGAGAACATCCTCACAAAAAATCAGCCCTTAGGTCATATTTCAGGTGGACCCCATAGGTTTTTTTTGTCCAACTCAAACATTAAATCTTTAATGTCCCAATACTATTGCTCAAGGTTAAAAGACAGTGAATATTTGTTGTGTTGAGAGTACTGCGAATATTCACGGGTAGGGCAAATCTAGTGGAAGGGATTGAACTTGTTGATCAACAAGTTCCCCTCCCTAGTGGAGTCCCAAAACATCTAAAAATGGTTCCCTTTTCATTGGAATAGGGATCCTTAGTGGAGAGGTGAACGGATGAGTGTCCCACTCAACCCACTTTTGTTTTTTAATCTCTATTTATTAGGAAAACTACTTCTCTCTTCTCCTATTTTCTCTCTCCAACATCCCATTTTTTCTCTCTATTTTTTAAGACTGCTGTTATTGAGGCTCCTCTTTTGGTTTGGGGGCATGCTCAAAAGTTGGGCTTAAGCCCAAGTTTGAACCTTCCCCTCAACCCTATGTTTTTTCCAGGGAGACTCCCTTCACTAAACACAACTAAATACACCCCACTAACAAAAATAAGTACACCCCACCACCATCACTCCAACCACCGGTAGAACCACCACCTCTAGCACATGCCAACCCCACCACCTCCACCACCTCCACCTCCATCACTATCATCTTCTCTCTTTTATTCTTAGTACTATCTTTTTCTCTTTCTCCATATCTTCATCTCCTTCTCTTCTTTCTCTATCTAAAACTTAATAACCAGATATAACTATCATGAATTTTGACATATCGTTGGTGAAGGCGACGGTAAAATTCGACAACACAGAGTCGAAAAATCAAACAAATTTTGACAGATCGTTGGTGAAAAATTAAAATATTTTCAACCGGTTCCTGTTGAAAACAAATTCAATAAGAACATGTCAAAATATATTTTCTTTTTTGATAGGAGCCTGTCAAATTTTATTAAAAAATTTGACTCTGTATTGCCGAATTTCATAACGCCGGTGACGGTTATTTTTAAAAATTCGACTTTTCTATTCCAATCCAAATCTCCTATCTTTCTAGATCCCTCTTTATCTCCAGATCTCTCTTTTTCTTTTTCTCACTTTTTTTCTCTCTTTAAAACATTGGCGATGGTGATAGAGCGAGTGAGGTTGTTAAGTCGGTGTGGTGATGTTGGCATGGTTGTGCTAATGGTGGTGGAGATAGTTGTAGTGATGGTGGGGTGTATTTAGTTAAGTGTAGTAGGGTGTAAAATAAAAAATGAGAACCCTCCCCCTAGTAAAATAGATCCTCTTCCCTAACCAATTTGCAAATTTTAGGGGTGTCTCTTAACTGGGTGAGCCTCCCATCCAAATTAGGGAGCCCCAGTAACAACACTCTTTTTTAATCCTTTTTAAGTGATTATCTACTAGAGCAAATGGATCCCTTAACCTCTCACTAAAGGAATTAAGAGGAGGGCCCCTTAACCCCTCAAAACATTAAGTGAGTTTGTAATACTCTGAAAAATTTAATTCTTCAAGCCATACTTGATTTTAATAAACACTAGGTATATCCCGTGCCTCCGGCACGGTCAATACCTCGTTTGCCCCCTCACACGCGCTACACGCGTGTGATTTGGCAAACTAAGTGGCGCGTTCTGAATTATTAGATGTTCTCACCTTATCCTACATTGTTCCATACACACATCACTTCATTTCTTAATTTAGCATGTGCTTTACCTGGCCCCTAACCTGTCTGCTTTTCCTGACCCCTTATCCGAACAGCCCCTACAGGTCTACGCCTACACCTACATCTTAAACTTAACCCTACCACCTTACCAAACTAATACCTCTTTCACCTTCCTCAAGCGTACCTTTTTTTTTAGCTAATCTAAATCTTCTGATTGTTTTATTTTTTATTAGTTCTACCTTTTGATATGAACCCCAGGGACAAAATATATATAACAACGGTCAAAAAGCATGTTTGTAGCTTGTGAATACAATTCATTTTACTACATGATTAATGCATACAACCATAGGTTTTTTAGGCGTATAAATGAACTGGACCTTCTTTATTAAATGAATACAAACAATGGTGTGTTTTCTCAAAATGCAAATTTTAACAATATAAAACACTCTCCACACTTCTACCGCCACCACACCACCACCACCTCACGACCATTGCAAAGGAGGTGGTCTCATCTTGACATCACAGGAATATCCAGAATTCTCAAAATCTAACTTACAGAAATATCCATAATTACTTGTAATTCATCTTGCCTCATAAATTTGTCAAATCATATACAAATTTTACATGTCCAATTAAATCTTTGAAGCAGTACAAAAGAAGAAAGAATGATTTCGGTGATTAAGAAGCCCATGAATCTAGTATCAATATACCACAGACTGACATACCACATGAAATAACCTCCTTTATAAGTCTTTATATACTTCACTGCCGTTTGGAGAATATAAGTATATAGATGTTATGATAACTTTAGAAAATAGAAAAAAAAGGGAGAGAACCCATTCTTTTATTTACAGAATCCTCATTTTCATCTCTTTAAATTATACAAAGTAAAGAATTCAAATTAAATCCTCAGCTCATAGTTTCGATTCAAAACCTAAGCAACTAATCATCATCATTACCAAATGTTCAAAAATAGTCACATCTAACTACCGTCATATTAAAACCACCATCCTAATAGACATTCACCGCTTAAACCAACATCATCACATCTAATGCGTTTTTAGGGCATACAACTCCAACCAAATTCGTCACAAATTGGGACTTCTTTAAAAGAAAATTACCCTTGATTTTTTAAACCTAACATGGAATTGTTGATCATTAATTCATTACGTGCCGACTGCCGACTACTTCAGTAAGCTCAACTGCGAAAATTAAAGTAGATGGTGAGCCCTAAAACAGAAATTAAAAAGAACTTGCCTAAAAAGGATGGAGATTAAAGTAGATGGTGAGCCATAAAATTGCAGAGATTAACACAGATGGAAAGAATAAAGAAGAAATATGAAGAACAAAAAAAAGGCCGAGGTTGTTGCCTGGGACCCATGTTTTTTAACTACTTGAGATCTGCAATAACACAAAGAAAGAAAGACTTAGATAAAAAAATAACAAATTTTAAAGAGCCTGCAACACCATTTTTTTCCAATACAAAACAAAGGCCAGATAAAATTCAAACCCCCATACATATAACAAACATCCATATAGATTTTGGATTGCGAAAGCAATAAGATTTTGGATTGTGAACTCGGATTGAAGGCTCTTAATCTTATGGACATGACTGCAAGAAAACCAATAAAATTCCTATTGATCAGATTAAGCAAAAAAAAAGAACAATATTAAAAAGAATTAAACCCTAACCATTAAATAGATAGGCCAAATAGATTAAACCCTAACACAGATCCCCTGTAATCCTAAAATTCAACACAGAAAAAAAAATCCTAAAGACCACAAATGAAACAGAAGAAATAGGACAACATTAAAACCTGCAAGTAAAGATTCGATGGTAGGAGGGTACCAATAGAGCTGGCTACCTGCACATCTTCAAAATGGACTGAAGCTAAAAATCAGTTCAAGCTAAAATCAAAAACAATATATCAAAACCAAAACTAAAACCTAAGATCATCCTATAAAAAAAACATGTCCTTGAGGACCTGTAACAGAAAAAAGAGAACATACAGATGCTGATGAGCTTAACTGAGAGAAAGAGAAGAAATCAGTGAAATTAATAGCAATGGCTAATATCTAAACTGAAATCATCACGGTGACACAACTGATGGACCTCAACTCAAGAGACCCTAATATATAGCTCCAAACATATGAGAGTGAAAGACTTAGGATAATACTTAAAACACCAAGATGTCACAGTCATTTTAAGAAGCTATCCCAAAGCATGCCGAGGACGGAACACATCACCCTGAATTGGTTTTGGTGGTCAGCTCATACTACTTGGGTTTTCATGGTCAGCTTAAAATATTTTTAAACAATAGATTTAAGGAAAACAAAATAATTATAAAAATTGATATTTTTGAGAACTATTAGGAAACACAGATTTTAGAAAACTTCATATAATGGAAGGGGAGGGACCTGAAAAATCTTATGAGACATATTTCTTTTTACGTATACCCAGAATCATAAGAACCAAAATCATAAGAACGATGGAGATCCAAATTAAAACCAAACAAAACTATATGGAATAAAAAGGAAATTTACAGAGAAAGGAACCCTATAAAATTACTGACAGGAAGAAACGAAGAGAAAAGAAAAGAGACGAAGAGATGAAGATAGGGGTTCGGGAATGCCAAATAGAGTTTACCTTTTCTACATTGTTAAACAGCCATGATGACTGCAGCTGGAGAGATCATAAGAACACAAACATCATAAGAACCATTAATGGAAAAAATCAATTGAAGCTAAAAATCTATAATAAAAAAAAAATCGATTGAAACTAAAACCTAAACAAAAACCAAAACCTACTGCATTCTTTTCCAAATACAAATGCAAAAAAAAACTAAAATTGTAGTTAATTAGAAGAAAACTAATATGGGCCGAAATAAAACTCTCATTTGAAGCTAAAACCTAAACAAAAACTAAACCCTAGAAATATGAACAGATTAAACTACTTTGAACTACTATGAAGGTGTTATAGAGAGATAGAGAGCATATACAGTAGCTAGAGGCCAGATTAAACTCAATTCAAAATAAGAAATCAACTTAAACTAAGCAAAACCCTAGCACATAAAACCCAACTGTAGCTAGAGGCCAGATAAAAAGAAAAGAAATTAAGGAGCACATATATTAAAATTGAAGAAAAAAAAGGTTGCATTCACCCAATAAAAAATAGCCTTGAACAGAACAACAAACCAAGCCCAAACATAATCACAAAAATAAAAGAACAGAACAACAAACTAAGCCCTAACATAATCACAAAAAAAGAAGAGGAAAAAAATGCCAACAAACTAAATCAAAACCCAAATAGCAAACCCTTACAGTAAAAAAACCCAGATCAAAACCCTAGATCCCCAACGAATCAAAACTCGAGATAAAAAAAACCCTTACCCAGATTCGATTTCTGCAGGTATCAAAAAATCTGCAGGAAAAAAAAACCCTACTGTAAGTTCAATAGAAAAAAACCTAGATCCGGAAAAAAAAAAATCAAAACCCAAATAGCAAACCCTTACAGTGAAAAACGCAGATCAAAACCCTAGATCCCCAACGAATCAAAACTCGAGATAAAAAACCCTTACCTANAAACCCTTACAGTGAAAAACGCAGATCAAAACCCTAGATCCCCAACGAATCAAAACTCGAGATAAAAAACCCTTACCTAGATTCGTTGTCATATAAGCCCTAGAAAAAAAAAAAAAAAAAAAGAAGAAGAAGGAAGAAATGACGAAGATGGATACCTGCAACGCCTAAAACAGAAACCCTAAATCCAGAGCCCAAAACTTAAAGGCAAAAGAACGAAGATGGATACCTGCAATAAAACAAAATAATCAGTTAAACAACGAAGTTAGAGAGGTGGAAGAAATCTGGTTGCAGAGAGGAGGAGGAGGAGGAAGAAGAAGAAGAAGGTCTTCAACGGAGAGGTGGAAGAAAACTGGCCGATGGCTGTACCTGGTTTGGTGGCTGTACATGGTGATGGAGGTCTTCAACAGAGAGGTTAAAAGTGAAAAAAGGGTTGTACGTCTTGGAGAAGGCTGATGCGAGTTGGAATGAAATTTCAGCTGTAAGATGAACCGTAGGATGGTGTGTGGTGGATGTTTCCCAGCCGTTGATGACAAACATAAACCCAACACTTCCCTCCCTTAGTATATAGAAGTTAATGCCGAAGTTTATTTTGTATATACCCGAAGTACATACACGTAAATAATACCGTATACATGAATATTATTCGATGAATAATATCTAAGTGACAATAATATTTGAATTACACCCCATAAAGAGTATTTGATAAATAATGCAACACATTCGTGAATAAAGAGCGTATACATGAATAGTACAGTATACGAGAATAGTATCACATGAATAATACCATGGTCCAATAATACATAAATTAAGGTATACGATACGAATTCGATGAATAGTGTTTTGTGAATAGTATCGTATATATGAACAGTATTTATGAATAGTGTTTTATATCAACTATATATGAATCAAGTTATACGCATAGGATTTGATGAATAACGTTTTGTGAATAGTAATCGTATATATGAATAATGTTCGTATATGTGAATAGTGATTGTACACTTGAATAGTATATATATACACGGAATAATACCGTATATCTGAACACTATAGTATCAATTTATACTACCTGAATTAGATTTGAAAATAAAACAAGGCAAATAATTTAATAAGTGAATAGTAAAGTATAATGAATAGTAACGTATATTTGAATAGTATCGTATACGTGCGTAATTTGTTAAAGTACTCAATTGTACAATGCGAACTAGATTTACAAAATCAAGTATTTTTATGTAAAAAAATTAATAGTATACGTATATATGAATAATATACGTATATATAAATAATATACATATTTGTATGCAAGCAGCCGTCGCTACAGTAAAAATATGTTGCGCGTGCTACTATTCAGTCGTCGCTACAGTAGCCGTCGCTACAGAAATACATGTGGATAATTCATTTGATTACTATTCCACCTATTCCATTTGCTACAGTAGCCATCATTTACTATTAGCTACAGTACATATGTGGTTAATTCATCTGATTACTATTCCACCTACCACACTGCTACAGTAAGCGTGGCTAAAAACTATAAATACCCCTTCATTTTAGTTTCCAAACTCACCCCAAAACTATTTCTTTCTCTCTGAAATTGGTTCTCATTCTTCCTCTCTAACATATCTCTCTAAACTCTTAATACTCTTTCATTTCTTTCTCTTCCTATTTCAATTAATTAATATTCTTGTTAATTAGTTATAATTATTCAAGAATTCAAGGAAGATAATTTTCTACAACAAAGTGATGATCAAAAGACACGGTTTTGTCATCAAATTAAGGTAGGTGGATATGTGGAACTTCCCTCTATTATAACAAAAACTTATTTTATGTTTTGTTATACAAATGCATAGCGATAGATTATTTTGTATTATTTACAAATTAAATATGCATTTTGTTAATATGATTACTATTTATTTTTAAGTGATGGAAATTGATTTAGATTGATAATAAATCTAAAAAGGATTATGTAAATGATAATCAAATGGGTAGGAAAAGGGAGACCCCCTTAAACCGTTGTTTCCGCCTGAGGAAGCGGTTGACCGTTGTTTCTGCCTGAGGAAGCGGTTGTTACCCAGTTTAATACAAGATAAGATATTAAATGGTTGTAAAATAAATCATTTAATGGTAATTTATTTACAAGTTCATCAGTTAATTATTCTTGTGATTTCTATGAATCATGTTTTCAATTTATTATTTTTGGGTTGATATTTACCTACTGAGTTTACTCACCTCTAAATTCCCCCAACAGGTTACGTTGAGGTGAATGATTCAAAGATGTGTAGATTAAGAAGCAGATAGCTTGTATTATCAAATTTGTATAAATATAACTGATAGATTAAACTACTATTCTATCACTTGAGATAAGGGTTATTTTGTATTAAGTCTTATTGTTTTAACATTCTTATGAACTTAGATGTTTAGTTTTAAATTGTATAATTGATGTATTAATTTACATTTAATTTTCATCAAGAATAATTGAATTAATTAGGTTTTATACGAAATTATATAATTTCCGTAATTCATACTGTCAGATTTACAAAACGGTATTTTTGGACATGTTCCGTTCAAAATTGAGCCGAGTCTATTTCTGACAAAATTATAGATCTCGAATTTTTCTTTTCAAAACGGTATTATACCATGTATTTCGAATTTCGGGTTAGGGAGTAATTTCTTTTCAAAGTTACTGATTTTACAAAAATTGTTAAAAAGCTGAAATTATATTTTCTGAATTTTTACACGTCCGTATCAGTACTTCGGATGTATATTTGGGCCCTTTATTTTCAGAATTGGCCTCGGTCTATTTCTGATGAAATTGTAGATCTATGAATCTAGTTTTTAGAATGAGTTTATTTGTAAAATTATGATTTACGGTTAAGTAGATATACCTATTTTACTCGACTATATATAGTTGACACGAAAATTATTTTTTTTAAACATTACATTTTTATCTTTCTTTAACTTGGACCTAACCTTCAGGTAACCCAAGTTGACTAAAGTAAATTATTATCTAAATGTATTAAATTCATTGTCTTTCAAAAGTAAAGTAAATGAGTTTTATTCGATATTTTTACTTACACATCTATTACACTAATCATGCCTTGGTTTTCGAACTCGGCGAATCGGACCGGATTTAGAGTACCGAAAATTGGGATGTGACAGAGTTAAAGGTATAAGGGCGGCAAATGGAATTGAAGGAAATCTCGTGGAAGGTTTCTGCGATCCCTAATTTTTAGGAATTTTTTCCTTTTTTTAAGATTTTTTTTCATCACGAAAGATTTTCGCTATCCCTGTTTTTTTGGATAGAATTTTCAATTTTCAATTTTATATATAAGGCTTACTAGCTTACCAGTTTGAGCGGAGGTAGACTAACTTCCCTAGCCCGGGTAGATTCAGTAGTTTTGTATAACTGCATGCCTGTTTCTGTGTATTTTATCCAACTTCTAATTTTTTTGATAAAAGAACAAAATATATAGAAACTAGGCAAGAGCCTCTATTACAGAAGGAGCATCATTGTTTTAGCAATCAAAAAGATAAGAGGGAGCCTGACCTAACCAATTATCATCAATTAAATTCTAGTCTTTTTAGCTAGAATATCGGCAGCTTAATTAGCACACCTATTAACATGAATATACACAACTGCTTGGATGGAAGTTTCGAACACCTTGACTTCATCTAACAAGTTCTTTGTCCTCCAACCCATATCATTATGGCCACCAGTAATGTACTTGGTGATAACCTGTGAGTCACCTTAAAAAATAACTTGTTGGAGATTTAGCATTCTTGCCTATTGCATAGCCCTTAACAAGGCTAGTGCTTCAGATTCTTCAGCTGAGTTTGCTCGATCTGAAAGTGATCGAGCTCCTGTGCAACAACCGGTATGATCTCGAAAAAGAAAGCCAAGACCCACATGCCTGTTAGATGAAGAAAAAGATGCGTCATAGTTTATTTTCACATAATTGACAGAGGGGGCCAACCAGTGAGAGAGATTCAGATTATTGTTGCTAATTCTTGTAACAACATTCTGGTATATGGTAGCTGGCCTAATACTCTTAAGGGAAGGAAGGATGGACTTTACCACATCTCTAGGATTTGGCTCAAAGTTTTCAAAGATCACCTTACATCTTACCTTCCAAATAGTCCAACAAAGGCACAAATAACATGCCAATCTTCATTTGTATTAGGCATGGCACCTAATGAAAACCAAGATTGAATCCATAATTGAACAAAAGGACTGGTATGAAAACTTAAATGAGTAGCATGTGTAAAGGAGAACCAAACAACCCTGGTGAATGGGCATTCCATAAACAAATGACACACTGTTTCAAAATGTTGGACACAAAGGGGGCAAGTGGAGTCCACATTTGGAAGAATTCTACTCAGATAGGCATTCACAGGGAGAATGGCATTATAACATTTCCATACAAAAAGCTAAATGCGAGGCAAAGTCTTTAAGATCCAAATTTTATTCCAAATTGTGTTATCTGTGGAAGAAAATCAGAGTGAGAGTTGTTAGTGAGTTTGTGGTATAGGGATCTAACAAAATAGATCCCTTTTTTAGTAAGAGCCCACCTAATCCTATCAATACCACCTAACCTGGATCTAATGGTCAAGATTTTCTAACAAGTGTCTGAAGAGAACAGACTGTGGATGGATCCTAGGATCCAAATGCTAGTTTGTAGGTCCAGCAGTTGTGAGACATTATCAAAAAGAGAGGAGTCAACACCCTCGATGGGTATTGGAGGCCCATCAAGACCAGGAACCCATGAATCCTTCTAAATTTTGATGTGTGAGCCACACCCAATATCCCAGATAATATTTTTGTGGATTTGTTTTAATCTTTGCTTTAGACAATTCCAAATCCAAGACCCATGTTTGGAGATGGATTCAGAGAGAGGAGAAGAGTTGGGAAATATTTTGCTTTAACAATCCTAGCCTATAAGGCATCGGAGTTTTGAATCAAAAGCCACCCAATCCTGCCACGGTTTGCTAGATTAACCAACTTGGGGCTGTAGAAACCCATTCCACCACAAGATTTCGGCCGACACATAAAAGCCTAGGCCTTGATATATAACCCTTTCTTGCCATTTGCCCCACAAAAAATCACGTTGGATATTATTAATTTTAGTAGAGATAGTGGTCGGAAATAGGAAGCAAGTGGATTAAAAAGTTTGGGAAGCGGCTAACACATATTTTGTAAGGGTAGTCCTACCTGCATGAGATAAGTGCTTCCCTTTCCAACCTTGGATATGCCCTTCCAAGGAGGAGATGATGCTGTCAAAGCTTTTATGTTTAGATTTATCTATAAAAAGCAATGCCCCAAGGTATTTATCTTTGATGTTACTGTTTTTTACTTTCAAAATTCTTGAAATCATCTTGCGGTGTTTATTAAGAAGATTGGGGCTGAAGAAGATTCCTGATTTTTAAAAATTTATCATTTGGCTAGATGCTTTGCTGGAGGAATCTAGAAGATCAACTAGGTTGCGAGCTTCGACAAGATTAGCTCTAGCAAACAGGAGACAGTCATCTTCGAAAAGCAGGTGGGAGATTGGAACGCTTCTTTGGGTAGCGTTAATACCATGGAATTCCAAGTTTGCCTCTGCATTGAGAAGCATTTAAGAGAAAGCTTCCATACAGATAATGAAGAGGTAAGGTGAAAGGGGGTCACCTTGCCGAAGCCCCCTGGTAGGGAAATGAGGGGAAGACGGAGTCTTATTTATCAAGATGGAGATCTCAGGAGTGCTAATGCATTGGTGTATAAGCTGGCACCAGTAGGGGAGAGAACCCCAACCTTTTTAGGATATCTGTGAGGAAAGTCCATTCGACTCTATCGAATGCTTTGGACATATCAAGTTTTAAACCCATTAAACCCAACTTCCCTTTCTTTTTTCTCATAGTGTGTATGAGCTCATGGGTAAGGATTATATTATCCGTAATCTGCCGATTGGGGATAAATGTAGATTGGAACGGGGAAATAATCTTGTCAAGAAGAGGTCTCAGCCTGACAGCGAGAACTTTTGAAATGATTTTGTAAGTAGTGTTGCGCAGGCTAATAGGTCTAAAATCTGACGCACGTTGAGGACACACAATCTTGGAGATCAAAACCACATGGGTCTAATTCAGCTCTTTCAAACGATGTCCAGATTCAAAGAAATGTTCGATCAGTAAGACCAGGTATGGAGCCATAAGGTCTCATTGTTTTTAGAAAAATAAGGCGGGAAACCATCTGGCCCTGAGGCTTTTGAAGGACCCATAGCTATAAAAGCAGATTTAACTTCCCCCGAAGAGGGGGTTCTACCAAGAATGATGTTGTCAGCCTCACTTATATAAGGACAGATGAGGCCTAAGATGTCAATATCAAAGTTGGGATTGGTAGAGGTGGCAACCTCAACAAAGAGTTGTGATAGGGTTGATTCCAAATCATGCTTGTCACTAACCCACACCCCAAGGTGATTAAAGATGCCAGTGATATTATTCCTCCTCTGTCTTTGGTTAGCGATAGCATGGAAATACTTAGTATTTCTGTCATTCAGCTTGACCCAGAAATCCCGAGATTTTTGTTTCATGAGAGATTCCTCATGCGAGTAGAGCTACTCAAGGCGAGCAGTGTGCGATTTAATAGCCTCAACCATCCCAGAGAGGGGTTGGAGCAATTAAGCCTAGAAATGTGTCCAAGCTCAGGTTTGATGTTTTTTTGGATATTTCCAAAGACATCTCTATTCCAGATTTTAACTTTGTCTCTAATATGATTAAGTTTGGAAATAACCCTAAAGGCAGGGGATCCAATCACAGGAGACAACCAAGAGTGTTCGATGGTATCTATGCAGGATTGTTCGGAAAGCCAGGTGTTGAAGAATCGAAAAGGTCTGGGGGAGTAGGGCTTTTTGGGGTGGGTGGTCAGTAAGATAGGGGCATGATCCTACCCGGTAGGGGGAACGTGAAAGACTTTTGAGAGAGGGAAAAGAGCACTCTACTCTGGGTTAGTAAGAGCTCTATCCAATCTTTCACATATGTTCCCCCATCCTTAACGTTGATTATTCCAAGTGAAAGTGGGCCCAGAGAACCCTAGGTTCATGAGGCTAGCTGTGTCAACAATATTAAGAATATCACCTCACTTACCTGGAAGCCATTACCACCCACTTTTTCATTATGATTAAAAATGACATTGAGATCACCTAAAAGGACCCAATGCATGGTGATCTCTTCTCCTATTTCCTTGATGAAATTTTAGATCGGAAGCCTATCTGCTTTGACTGGAGGACCATAAAAGGCAGTAAGAAGCCACTCTAAATTGTTACAGCTCTCAGAAATAATAACATTAATCATGTGTCTATTGTGGTGAACAACCTCAACCTTCAAACCATCTTTCTAGGCAAAACCGATGCCTCTAGATTTTCCAATCGGAGGAACGATGAGCCAGTGAGAGAACTTAGAATGTCGAAATTCTATGGGCATTTCATTGTTTAGGAACTACCAATGAATTTTTTTAAGTATCTACCAATCACATAGTGGGTTCGTTACACCCCATTCCACATTTCCCCTAACACTAGAAATCTCAAGCTCTTATCATAAGAGACTTAAGAGTGGATAAGTGTTGGAAACTTGGCTTTAACCGAGTTATTTTTGGATTAAAATTAAGTGGGACCCACTAATTTTTTGTGTGATTTATAATAGTTTCCGAGTGAATGAGAAAAACTATTTAATTCCGAAGAGTCCCATTTGGATTGAATTAGTATGTTGGTGTCGTTTCCTATTTGAATAGGTGTCTTTTAGGTTCTTACACCTTTTGCCCTAATTTGTATCTCTTCCTAAGAGTCGTGTCATCATCTATAAATAGATTTTTTGTTCCAGTGTTTTGAAATATCAAAAAATATTCTAAGTGTGTACGTCTGTTTTCAAGAAAGAATTATTAAGTGTGATTCGTGTGTTTCCTTCCTTAAAGTGCTTTATCGAAGGATTTTGATCGTTGTACCTGGGAGACTAATCGCCAATTGATTCCGTAAGCACCAGTAGCGGGGCGAATATTGTCTTAAGGACATTGAATTTAATTCAAGCCTCGATCTTCTTTGCCTTTTATTTTATTTATTTTTTAATGTTTGAGGTTTTGCAGATTCAAGTTAGAGATTTTGATACAGTGGGAACAACAATCTTAAGACAATATTCACTCGTTTCTCGCTGTTATCTATCTCTTAGATTTGTTCTATCCTTACAAAACTCTTTTTTTTCCTTCTCGTTCTGGTATTCTATTTATTTGAAATAGGACACGACTCTGCAATTTTATATTTACAGAATTCTGATCTGAGTACTACTTAATAATAACGTGTTATACTGTTAAGTATTTCAATCGGAATAGGATACTTAATAATAACATGATATTATTAAGTATTTAAGTTGAAATAGAATTCTGATTTGTTACGAGAGTATTCTAATTAATAGTATTTGTTATTAAAATACTATTAAGTATTATTAAGTAACGTTATACTGATTAGTATAAGTAACGAATTCTTAATAGAGTAATATTGTTAAGTAACGTATATTAATTAGTACATATTAAATATACTAATTAAATAATGTATACAAATTCAGTCTTGGACTACTTAATTATATATTTTATTTAAGTAACGTGTACAATTGGTAAGTTGTATATTGATTCGATTTTCTGTTTTGTTGTACAGAAACTATGGCATCCAAAATGCAAACTTCTGTTCCTCTTACCAATGTGGGTCCGGGTGAAAAACCGGAAAAATTCAACGACTTTGAATTCAAGAGGTGGCAACAAAAAATGTTGTTTTATCTCACTACTCTTAATTTAGCAAGGTTCTTATATGAAGATTGCCCAAAACTTAATGAGGATCAAACTGACAGACAATCTGTGGCTGCAGTTGAGGCATGGAAACATGCTGATTTTTTATGTAAGAACTATATCCTCAATGGACTAGAAAATACTCTCTACAATGTTTATAGTCCAATGAAATCTGCAAAAGAATTATGGGAGTCTCTTGACAAGAAATACAAATCTGAAGATGCCGGAATGAAGAAATTCATTGTTGGTAGATTTCTTGATTTTAAAATGGTCATTTCCAAAACTGTAATGAATCAAGTTCTCGAATTTCAATCAATATTACATGAGCTTAAGGCCGAGAAAATGGTAATTAGTGAATCCTTCCAAGTGGCTGCTTTAATAGAAAAGTTACCACCAACTTGGAAAGACTTCAAGAATTACCTTAAACATAAACGTAAGGAAATGGACCTTGAAGACTTGATTCTAAAATTAAGAGTTGAAGAAGACAGCCGTGTCGCTGAAGAGAAGAATGAAAGTCAATCTTATCATTCAAAGGCTAACATAGTGGAAGAAGGGCAGAAAGTAAACAAGAAAAGAAAGCAGGTTGGAGGCCAGCGCAAACATCAAGGCACTTTCAAAAAATTCAAAGGAAAATGCTTTAACTGTGACAAACTTGGACATCGTGCTAAAGACTGTCGAAATCCAAAGAAAAAGTCAAATGAAGTTCATCTGACTGAAGAGGATAAGCTGGCGAAAGATGTAGCAGATATGAACTTGGCTGCAGTCGTATCTGAAGTTAATTTGGTTGGAAGTAATCCTAGAGAATGGTGGGTGGATACAGGAGCTACTCGTCATATCTGTTCAGAAAGGAAGATGTTCTCTACTTATCAAGATGTGAATGAAGAAGAGCAGCAGCTTTTTATGGGAAACTCTTCAACCTCAAAGGTAGCAGGACAAGGAAAAATCATTTTAAAAATGACGTCGGGTAAGGAGCTTACATTGAACAATGTACTGCATGTTCCGGATATTCGGAAGAATCTGATCTCTGGTTCGTTGTTAAGCAAGAACGGGTTTAAACTTGTATTTGTTTCTGACAAGTTTGTTTTAAGCAAAAATGACATGTATGTGGGCAAGGGTTATCTGAACGATGGACTGTTCAAAATGAACGTCCTTACTGTAATACCACCTATCAATAAAGCCGGTTCTTTTGCTTATATAGTTGAGTTACCTGATATTTGGCATTGTAGGTTAGGACATGTTAATTATAAATCACTAAGAAAATTAATTAATATGGATCATCTACCCAAATTTAATATAGATTCCAATCAAAAATGTCAAATATGTGTGGAATCCAAATTATCGAAACCTCCTTTCCATTCTATAGAAAGAAGTACTATGCCTCTTGAATTAATTCACAGCGACATATGTGACTTCAAATCTTTACAAACTAGAAATGGAAAAAAGTATTTCATTACTTTTATTGATGACAGCACAAGGTATTGTCATGTGTACTTATTAAGAAGTAAAGATGAAGCAATTGAAGTTTTTAAACATTACAAAAATGAAGTTGAAAATCAACTTGGTGTAAAGATAAAAACTTTAAGGAGTGATAGGGGTGGTGAATACGAATCACCATTTGCTGAATTCTGTTCAGAACATGGAATTATTCATCAAACTACAGCCCCTTATACACCCCAGCAAAACGGTATTGCAGAACGTAAAAATCGTACTTTAAAAGAAATGATGAATGCACTTTTAATAAGTTCTGGTTTACCCCAGAATTTGTGGGGGGAAGCAGTTCTTACCGCAAACTATATTCTCAACAAAGTACCCCATAAGAAATTAGATAAGACTCCATATGAATTATGGAAAGGTCGTAAACCATCTTATAAATATCTAAAAGTGTGGGGGTGCCTAGCAAAAGTGGCAGTGCCTATTCCCAAAAGGGTAAAAATAGGACCTAAAACAGTTGACTGTATTTTTATTGGATATGCAGAAAATAGTAGTGCATATCGCTTCTTAGTGTATAAATCTGAAATTTCAGATATACATGTTAATACAGTAATTGAGTCACGTGATGTCTCATTTTTTGAGGACATATTTCCATATAAAGGTGGATTAGAATATATTCCTCCTAAAAGGACACATGATGATATGAAAAATAATCATCAAGAAGAGGTCGAAAAAGAAGATGAACCTAGGCGTAGTAAAAGAGCTAAAATATCTAAGTCTTTTGGACCAGACTTTCTAACTTTTTTGTTAGAAAGTGAACCTCAGACATTTACAGAAGCAATGTCTACACCAGAAGCTCCTCTTTGGAAAGAAGCTATAAATAGTGAAATTGAATCCATTATGCAAAATCACACTTGGGAGTTAGTAGATCTTCCTCCTGGAAGTAAACCATTAGGCTCCAAGTGGATTTTTAAGAGAAAAATAAAATCTGATGGATCAATAGATAAATACAAAGCAAGACTTGTGGTTAAAGGTTTTCATCAGAGAGAAGGTATCGATTATTTCGATACATATTCTCCAGTAACAAGAATAACATCAATTCAGATGTTAATTGCAATAGCAGCTTTGCATAATCTTGAAATACATCAAATAGATGTAAAAACTGCTTTCTTAAATGGAGAACTAGAAGAGGAAATCTATATGAATCAACCAGAAGGATTCATAGTCCCTGGAAAAGAAAATAAGGTTTGTAGATTTGTCAAATCTTTGTATGGATTAAAACAAGCACCTAAACAATGGCACCAAAAATTTGATGAAGTTATAATGTCAAATGGGTTTAAGATCAATGAGTGTGACAAATGCATGTATGCTAAAACCACTCAAAAAGGATATGTAATTATATGTCTATATGTAGATGATATGTTAATTATCGGTAGTAACATTGAAATAATAAATGATACTAAGAGAATCTTAACTAGCAAATTTGACATGAAAGATTTAGGGATTGCAGATGTTATATTAGGAATAAAGATTTCTAAAACATCAAATGGATTAATACTCTCTCAATCACATTATATTGAGAAAATATTAGATAGGTTCATTAAAAATGACCTTAAAATTGTAAAAACTCAAGTAGATCGAAGTTTTCACTTATCTAAGAATAACGGAGAGAGTGTATCTCAATTAGATTACTCTCGTATTATAGGGAGTCTTATGTATGTCACTAACTGTACTAGACCTGACTTAGCCCAATCAGTAAATAAGCTAAGTAGATATACAAGTAATCCAGGAAAAGATCACTGGAAGGCCATAATAAGAGTACTTAGATATCTAAGACATACTTTAAGTTATGGGCTGCACTATATTAGATATCCAGTTGTACTAGAAGGGTACAATGATGCAAATTGGATATCTGATACTAAAGATACAAAATCTACAAGTGGATATATCTTTACACTTGGAGGTCCAGCTGTATCATGGAAATCCTCAAAGCAAACATGTATTGCTAGGTCTACAATGGAATCTGAATTCACTACGTTAGATAAAGCTGGAGAAGAATCAGAATGGCTTCGAAATTTTTTAGAGGATATTCCAGTATGGCCAAAACCTGTCTCGCAATTTGTATACATTGCGATAGTCAATCAGCAATCGGACGAGCACATAGTAAGATGTATAACGGTAAATCTCGACACATTCGGAGACGACATAATACCATTAAGCAACTGCTCTCAAATGGAATTATAACTATAGATTATATAAGATCACAAGAAAACCTAGCGGATCCGTTTACTAAAGGTTTAACAAGAGAGCAAGTTTATAAATCCTCGAGGGGAATGGGTTTAAAGCCTATGATCCAAGAGCATACATAATGAAAAACTCAACTTAGTTGATTGGAGATCTCAAGATCTAAGTTCAATGGGACAACTAAATTATGTATAACTCTGTTATAACACTGAAGAGTTTTAAACTCTTACCCATTTCCAAGATAGTAAAAGTGTTACCTGCAATTAGGAAAGGATAATCTATGATTTTAATGATATCTATAACTTATTATATAAGTGGGGTATGGCAGGATACTCTTAATAGAAAATCACCTATACGAGTGTGTAAGTGAGGGCCTCTTCTATGAGAATTTTTTTAAGGCTAAAATTCTCTAAAACACTCATGAAACCAGGAAAGTGTTCAGGGCCAAAATGGACAAACCCGTTAGAATCAACTTAATTCAGAAAAGAAACTGTGTAAACCCTATTGTCTTGATTTACATTATATGGCTATACAGTTCAAGACATCATGTTCACTAAGTAGCCAGTAAACCCGGTAGCAGTTAATAAAGGAAGGTTCAAGGCTAAAACCTACCTATCCCGGTACAGTAACTTTTCTATGTTCTCTCTTGTCTTTGCTTTTTTAATCTTTTTTAATTTTCATTCATGTGGGAGATTGTTGGAAACTTGGCTTTAACCGAGTTATTTTTGGATTAAAATTAAGTGGGACCCACTAATTTTTTGTGTGAGTTATAATAGTTTCCGAGTGAATGAGAAAAACTATTTAATCCCGAAGAGTCCCATTTGGATTGAATTAGTATGTTGGTTTCGTTTCTTATTTGAATAGGTGTCTTTTAGGTTCTTACACCTTTTGTCCTATTTGTGTCTCTTCCTAAGAGTCGTGTCATCATCTATAAATAGATTTTTTATTCCAGTGTTTTAAAATATCAAAAAATATTCTAAGTGTGTACGTCTGTTTTCAAGAGAGAATTATTAAGTGTGATTCGTGTGTTTCCTTCCTTAAAGTGCTTTATCGAAGGATTTTTATCGTTGTACCTGTGAGACTAATCGCCAATTGATTCCGTAAGCACCAGTAGCGGGGCGAATATTTTCTTAAGGACATTTAATTTAATTCAAGCCTCGATCTTCTTTGCCTTTTATTTTATTTATTTTTTAACGTTTGAGGTTTTGCAGATTCAAGTTAGAGATTTTGATACAGTGGGAACAACAATAAGCAGTGATCTAAGTCATCTTACACTGTTATATTTTTATGATATTAAATTTAAGGAGGGAAGAGAAATACTTTGCTTAAAACGTTGTTAAAAATTTTCTATGGGATTTACATGGAGATGATCCAATTAGGACTATCGTTAATTTTAAATTTTTAGATTTTCTAAAACTTTTAATCCCTTTAAAAGTTGGGCATTATGGGCCGTCAACAAATATCGTTAATTTTAAACTAATATTTGATGGGGTTAGAAGTCTTAAATTAGAGTAATTTATATGAAGATGTTTTGTGGTGAGGAGAACATTCTCGTTAATAATCTGCCTTTGGATCTCTTCATGTGAGTCCTACTAATTTTTTGGCAACGCCTGGCAAAATAAGTTGGACAAAATATCCCTCCTCGCTAAATTAATGTTGCCAAGTGCAATTTTTTATCTTGATGTAATTTTCATATATGTACTCACATGTAATCCCAATTGTCATATAACTGTAAAATTCAAAATTATCTTCAAAATAATTCAATAGTAATGTCAAATAACTAGTGTATTAAAGTGAATACTACGATATGCTTATTTTCGTGAATTTTACATTGCATTAAAAAAAATATGAGTTTAATTTTTTTTAAATAACGTAAAATTCGTGTTTAAACGCGAACCAAACGCCCAGTTACTAATTAATAAAGCTTCATACTAGCCCCCTCAACAAAAATTTCTGGTTTCGCCCTGGGTAAGGGAATTCTTGCGCGAGTACCCCTAAACCTTTAGTGCAACCTCAAACTAAAGGCTAAGTCGCCGAATCTGATGCACAGGCCTCGACTGGCCGCCTTAATTTTTAGTTGGGTTTGGGTACAAAGGCTTCAACTGATCCTGCCCTAAGAAATCCATTTTTACATATTTGCCAAGAGCTAGCTTTTCTGCTTCTGAGACACAGAGCCAGAAATGAGTCAAATGACCGTGCTTTCTCTCTCCGCATTCATAGTGAGAGACTGGCGGGAATAACCAAAGCAATTTGACATGCCCTCTTCAGCAAATCATGAAAACCCCAACAAATTAAAAACCCTAAACCATCACGTCTTAACTGTATTAGAAAAGTCCAATCATCTAAACCATCTCAAGCAACTTCAAGCCTTCCTCATAACAAATGGTCATGGACAGACTCAGTTCTTTGCATTCAAACTCGTTCGCTTTTGCATTCTTTCTCTCTCTAATCTCGATTATGCTCGTTTCATTTTCGACCATCTCCGCTCCCCAAATGTCTATCTTTATACCGCCATGATCACAGCTTACACCTCACAGTCTGATCATAAATCCACTCTTATCTTATACAGAGACATGGTTCGCCATGGACGACCTCGACCCAGTCATTTCATTTATCCCCATGTCTTAAAATCTTGTTGGTCAGAAACCCAAGGGACTAAATCTGTACATAATCAGATTTTAAAATCGGGTTTTGGTGGGAACCCAGTTGTGCAGACAGCCCTTGTTGATTCTTACTTGAAATGTTGTTCGGATGTTGTTATTGCTCGTTCTTTGTTTGATGAAATGTCTGAAAGAAATGTTGTTTCTTGGACTGCTATGATTTCTGGGTATGCGAGACTTGGGGAGATTGGGAATGCTGTTTTGTTGTTTGAAGAAATGCCTGAGAGAGATGTTCCTTCTTGGAATGCTGTTATTGCTGGATGCACTCAGAACGGTCTGTTTACAGAAGCAATCTCGTTCTTTAAAAGAATGATTTCTCTAGATTGTGATCAGAGACCAAATCAAGTCACGGTTGTTTGTGTTCTATCAGCTTGTGGGAACCTGGGAATGCTTCAACTTGGGACAGGTATTCATGGATATATTTATAGGAACTGCATTATTCCCAGTTCATTTATATTAAATGCTCTTGTGGATATGTATGGGAAATGTGGGAGCTTGAAAGAAGCAAGACGGGTTTTCGATCAGACGTCAGGAAGAAGCTTGACGACATGGAATTCCATGATCAATTGTCTTGCTCTCCATGGACAGAGTGAAAGTGCAATTAGTTTATTTGAAGAGATGATGCATTGTGGAGGTCTAGTGAGGCCCGATGAGGTTACCTTTGTTGGGTTGCTTAATGCTTGTACTCATGGGGGATTGGTTGAACAAGGTGTTGGTTATTTTAAGTTAATGACCCGGGATTTCAAAATTGAGCCGCAGATTGAGCATTATGGGTGTGTAATAGATCTTCTTGGTAGAGCAGGTCAGTTTGAAGAAGCGATGGAAGTTATTAGGGATATGACAATTGAACCGGATGAGGTGGTTTGGGGTTCACTTTTGAATGGTTGTAAGATCCATGGATGTATGGATATGGCGGAATTTGCAGTGAAAAGACTGATAGAGATAGACCCGAAAAATGCAGATTATGGCATAATGTTGGCAAATATATATGGTGAGTTAGGGAATTGGGATGAAGTGGGGAAGGTGAGGAAGATGTTAAAGGAAAGGGGAGGACAAAAGACGCCTGGCTGTAGTTGGATTGAGATTGATAACCAAGTTCATCAGTTCTACTCGGCTGATAGGATGCATCCTGGAACAGAAGAGATATACAAGATGTTGGAATGTTTTGTTGGTTTGTATTAGTTTCAAAAACTGTAGGACATGCTTGGTGTTGTTGGAGATAGTGATGATGAGGAAGAAAATTAAGATGAAAGATCCGATGAGGAAGATGAAGCTACTCCAAAGAGTAATCCATGGACAATTAAACATAAACAGTCTTGAGAGTAATGTTTATGAAATGGATATCTGTGTCAGCTGCTTTCGCCAATACCCAGTTTAAGAAATTTCGCAGTTGGGACCTATCAAATGTGAAAATCGAATCCACCCATATGTGCAACAATTATTTCCTTGTATCATTTAACACAACAGGTCTTTTTGAAGTTGCATGCCTGTTGATTCGCAGGTGCTCTGCAGATGGAAAAGTATTATTTTGTTTCATGATCATGCAGTTCTTACAGTGAAGAACCCGTGTTATTGGCAATTATACCTTCTCAATTTTAAGTTCAAATGGAAGAATAACCAGAGGTTAATTTGAGTAGGGAATAACTATAATGTGCTGTTCCCTTACAAGACATCATCATCTATGTCATGTTGTGTTGTATTTATGAAGGTTAATTGCTAGGATAAGGCCTTAACTGAGTTTGCTGTGAATAAGGAGTAACTAGCTCAATAATGGTGCTTAAGTTGGCGGATATGCATGTAAGCATAAGTGTCATACACAATTCCGTCTCTAGATAAAGAAAACATGAGACGTAAATAAAACGTGAATGATGTCTGAGTTGAGAATTGGAACTGTATGAACGAAACAGCAAATTGATGCATAACTTAGATCCCATAATTAAATCCCCTGCTCTCAAGTAAAGGGAAGAGGTTAAGAGAATGTAGCGGTGGATTCAGACCCAGCACTATACATGAAAATAAAATATCGATGGTCTGGTAAATAATGTAGAAGTTCTCACAACAATAAACCTACAATTTCTCACCTGGTGTGTAGATCACATGTCTGAGAAAGTAGGTTTCTCAGTTTTCCTGATCTGACTGTCTAAGTTGTTGCAAACTAAAATGCCCCAACTCTTTGTTACCTGAGAATCTGAGAGAGATTCTTGAAGCAAAATTTTAAATCCAAAATATTAGTATAAGTCCTTCAAGTTAGTCTTTTTCTTAGGCATATTATCATTTTTCATCTTTTGCCATACCAAACTGAATGGAGCTCATGTTAATGTATTACGAGCAGAAAGCATGTATAAAGCACATGTTTTGCACTGAGGGGCATATGTTGATCGCATCACAGGTGTCAGTGTATTTAAAATAAGGATTTTGTGTCTCAAAAATGAACTGTTTCCTTGGGAGAATTCTGGAAATTGGTTTCATTTGTTGTGCCCAAACGTTACCATCATTCTGTTACATTTGCATGGTATGTATGCTGGCTATTACATTCCTTGGTTTTCTTTTGTTCCTTTTATTTTTTTATATTTTACTTTTTGAGTTTCACTATCTAACCCCTTTTCTAGTATTTGGTTCATGGTCTGTACCTTGAACTATTGTTTTTTTCATCTATTCATTTGATCATAATTTGAGAAAGTTATTGGATCTTGACATCTTGTAAGTTGAAAGACTAAATTCCCATTGGAGATATGAGGAGACAATTAAGGAATACACCAAAGCATTGGAGTTAAATCCTTCCTATATGAAAGCTCTGATTAGAAGAGTAGAGGCGCATGAAATGCTTGAACAATTTGAAAGGCTGTTGTAAGTATTTCTGGCTGTTCAACATGCCAGTATTTCTGTAATTTTCTTCATGCAGTTTTCTTTTCTTTGCACACTATTATTTCTTTTAGTACAAGAATCACAAGCTTCACGCAGCTACAATATCTAGGAATAACATCCTTATAGTAAGATTATCATTTCTTCTTGCTTTTCTATTTTCTATTTTTTACTCTTCCATTTGTTTTTCCCTGCAGACATGAAGAAAATCATTGAGTTGGATCCTTCAAACGACAAGCTAGAAGAGCTGTACGATGCCTGGAGCCGCTGACTGCAAAAAAGTGAGAAAAGATGAAGGAAGAGATGTTTGGTAAGCTCAATTCATGTGATACTCTTAGACTTTTCATGCTTCAGTTCTAAGTTTTTATGTTGCTGGAGGCATGAGTCATGATAGGTGTAAAGTGTAAACTTGTTTCTGTCATCAGTAATCTTACTTTATGAGATGTAATAGAAAGGAATTTTGTGGCCTTTGAGTCAAGATTCATGTATGGAGTGAGCTTTATTGTGATTTCATGAAACTTTGCTACAAGCTTCTAGGATGAGGGATTTTTGTTTTCCATTGCTCTCGATGTTCTGTGGAATTTTAGATGAAATTTTGATTAGTTGAATGCAAAGCTTGGTACATAGTGGAGTGCAAAACTGTTAAAGCTCAAGTGCCAACCCATATGATTAATTTCAGAAGAAGGGATGCGAATGAGCATTACTTTATCAAGATGACACTGGGGATGCCTTCACCGAGAATCTGCAAGTTGTTTCTGCATGAGTTTTGTACTTCAATGTTACTGATTAAAAAAAAAGAAGAATATTGGGATTTCAATGTCACCTCATCCAATCTCCTAGTCTGCTACAAATCCACATAAAAATCACAGTTATTGTAGCTCAAAGGTATAAGTTATCAGCAAGGAATATGGGTATGTGAATGTTGGATGCATTTAAGTTGTGGATAATGGAATAAAAAGACTCTAGTCTAGTAGTTTATGTGTAGAAGTTGGCTATTGAATTTCCATAAAGTAAATTAGATGCTTTGCCTCTTGATCTATTGGATCCTTCCTTGCGGATGCATTATATACTTTTTCTTTTTGTAGTACTATAAATGATCCCAGCTAGGTTGTCCGAGGCGTGAGAGAGGCGATGGGCAGGGCGACTCTCTCAGGCGTGCCTGGGCGGCGCCCCGAACCATGCATCCCCTACATTTTTAGATATCTCATGTAACTCTTCTTTATATGATGTATTTTACTTATTTCAACATATATGCATAATTTTTAGGGCTTTATTGACTTATATGCATAAATGACAATAAAACGACATAGATAGCAAATCAATTAATTGATGGATTTTGAGAATTGAAGATGGGAAGAAATAGGGTTTTAGGAGGTTAGAATAAGTTTGGAGTGAAGAAGAACGAAAAAAAAAAAGAAACGAAAAAAAGTGGGTTTTGTCCTGGGCGACCACTTTTTTTTTCCCCTCTGCCTAGGCGCCTGTCACCTAGAACCTGTGGAAAATGGGCTTAAACAAGGCGACCCGCTTCTTATCTGTGTTCGTCGCTCACCTAGGTGTGCCTAGGCATCGCCTTTAACAACATAGGATCCCAGATCACCTGTTAGTTATGATGGCACCTTTCCTGATTGAGGGGAGAGAGTATTATTGTAACGCGCCATTTCTAGGCTTGCTTAGTGACTTTTGATTAAAGTACCAACATGGTTGAGGCTCTTCAAGGTCTGCAGTGTTCAAACTTTGTGGTCATCATAAACCATTAACTTATGACACAGAATTACGTCTTCTGTGCTTGTGGGCTTGTATGAGCCTCTGTTCTTCTTATTGGTTTTTCAGTAGCTGTTAGTTAAGTTGATCTTTCTTTTCTGTTTGTAATTTTTGAGCCTGGCCCGTTTTCAATACATTTATCCTTTTACCGATCATTGATTATCTTATAGTTTTTAAAGAAAAGATATTCTGTTGATATTAGTAATATGTCCTTTTAGTGCGCCATGCAAATGAAATTATTTGCTAAGATTACGTATCAGATGAAATTTATTTTGGTATAACAATAACAAAGGAAAAGATAAAGAAGTGATTTTGGTAATATTTTTTGGGTTTTCGATGAAATTAGATGCTGTTATTACATTCGTACAACCTATAGTGTCATGCATGTCTTCTATGAAAGATGGCTCTTCAACTCTTGAATTTTATAAAAAGGAGAAATGAAATTGCTAATTATATTCCGAACAATCATGGAATAAGCTTAGGTATTTAGTTGAAGTATATATTGTAACTTTGATATTCTTTTGTTTACATTTGCGAACTGCAGAGGTACAGGTGTATTGTTCGACTTAGTTATTAAGTTTGCATTAAACATGCACTGCAGTTTTCCTTGAAAGGCATGTTAGGATGCTCGAATCCAACTAGTTGGTGTACATGTAACCTAGGATGCTCGAATGTTACTAATTTGTATGAAAATACATGACCATTTCTAGGAGACATTCCTTTTTCATGTGTGTTATTGTTACTCTTATCAATTCGTACATCAATGTTATTACTGTAGAACTTCTTATCTCTGCAAGTAGTAAAAGTTACTCCAAATCTCAAGTGTTATAAGAACTGGTAACTTGCTATTATCTATTAATATTAAAAAAAAATCATGCTTATAACATGTTGGGCATCACAGAACTATGTATTTCTGTCTGTAAAGTTCAATACAAAGAAAGAGTTGTTCTTTAGATCACATATTTTTCTGACATGCAAACAAAACTAGCACACATTTTTCATGACATTGGGTGATCCAATTATAGAGCCAAAGCTGTCTTAAAGTAGGATTTCATCTCATTGTTGCTTCTCTAATATGAGTCTGATTTGCGTCGTATACAAAACTTGGGGTGCGTTGTTTCCTGCTTATGAAGCTATACTAATTTCTATATGCCTAATGGGTTGTCTTGAATGTTTAATATATCAAAAGTACTGAGTTGTAGTAGTTTACTAATATTCAGATTTCTTCCCTGTTATATCAGAGAACTTCCAATCTTGGGTGCTGCTATAATTTTACTGTTTTCTTCAGGGAAGCTAAAAGAACTGTGCCACTCGGTGTCAGGGAGTTTTGGGATGAGCATCCACAACTTCAAAGCTGTGAAAGATTCTAACACTGGATCATATTCCATCTCATTCTAGAGGTAGTAGAAATTACATGTTTATCATGAACTTAAAATGTTTCTAATAAAAGGTCAAAAAGAAAGTTAATTCTTGCTTTCATATGTGAAGGTGAGGTATCATATGCACATTCATGGATATGTAAATTGAACTTTGAATAGAAGTTCGTAAAACTTTCATGATATCATTCATCTTCATTTATTTGTACAGTTTTCTCTCTCACACACAGATTGAGTTTTTGACTAGGAAAAGCAAAAAAAAAAATAAAAAAAAAATAAAAAAATAAAAAAATAAAAATAAAAAAGCAAACTAAAAGATATATGCCCTGTCCTGTCCTGTAATCAACTAAACATCTAAAACGATATCATTAGATGACAACAGTTGAAGATACTCATCATCTCTACTTCCAAGTCTTCTTCTGATACAACCCTCCTCTCCAAAGAAAACAACGCAAATTGGATAAGCGAGACAACTGACTGCAATGAACAGTGCAAACATCCAAATCATGTTGTATCCCTCCTTCAATGCAAGAATCAAACCTTCTATAAACCCTCCTTCACTTGTCAAAGTACTAGTAGTAGTAGTAGTCGATTCATTGTACCGTGGATACCACAGGGTCTGGATTGCAGGATTTAAGAAATCCTCCACCCCATGAACGATTACGTATCCATCATTGTATATCTCCCACTTTGCGATTTTGACGAAGTTGGTGGCAGTTGTGGGTCTAAACGGATAGATGACAACCAATGGATGGCCGGGTAAAAGGGTATCGATCTTGGCCGATGCGATTGGGAGGGTCGAAGAAGAAAATAAGTATGCTAGAGCCTCTTTATCTAACTTCATGGGTGCAATATGGTACTTAAGTAGTGTCAGGGGAGGCTGTGGGTAGTTCAAAGAGAAGAAAGCTTGGTCAGGTGGACAGAATATGGTGAACTTTGTAGTATTATTGATTGATCGAATCAAAATGTTGAGAGTTATGCCAAGTGTGAGAGACATGGATACGTATCCAGCATCGGAGATCGCTTTTACAATCTTTTCGACACGATCTCTTCCTAGTGTTTCATGACTTGCACTTATTGTTTCTCCAACAGTTGAGGGAATGGAGAAAGTTAAAAGGAAGAGAGCGAAGAAAAAGGAAAACTGATGAGACTTGGAAGCCATTAATGGAGCGTAGAAGAAGTTAGGAAATCAAGGTGGAAAGAAACGGGATGTGATTTTGGTTTGATAACCAGATTACGAAATTTAATATATCAAGCTTATTCTTATGGTTTTATGTTGAACTTGGGAGTTGTAATAGGAAACTAGGAATCCTATTTGGATTGTGATTGGGATTTTTTGAGTTCTGGAACTTATAAAATTGTCGTAGTTTTACTTCACTGATACTTCTAGTCTAGTAAAGTGCCAACTGCCAACTGTACTTAAAAAAAAAAATGAAGTTTGTCTTGGCGTGGTCACTTGTAGGGCACACATGAAAATGATCAAATAGATGATTTTTAGTGGTGATACTTTATTAAAATTTCCAACTTATAAAACTTGGATGATTTACATGCCATCTATTTTTATCGCAAGGATGATCTCTCTTCCGGAGGCAATGGTGGCATGGTGGTGGAGATGTTGGTGGAGAAGATGATGGTGGTTTGATGTATTTTGTTTTTGTGTGGAGTGTAATTATCGAAGAGATCCCCTAATAAATGGGGTCCAAGGGCCAAAACATAGTAATCCCCCATCCATATTGTGTGCCCTAATATCAGCCCCTTTTTAGAATGAGGTGATTTTTATTTAGAGATGATCTATAGAAGATGACCCTCACACTATTGGATCATCCCCATGTAACATGTAGACTATAATATGTGACCACGACAACACTGTGGCATTTTAACCATGGCAAACTATTGTCATCCGTTGGAACTTCTACAGTATCTTCCTAGTTAGGGCTTCTTTTGTTATATGTTGTTTACTTGCGTTTGGTTAATTTCTTTACTTATTGTCGTACAGCTTCTTCAAATCTTCTAGTTAGTTTGTTCAAATTCGAGAAAGTTTTTACTAAGTAAGTTTTTTTACTAACCAGTGTAATAAACATTGTTGTAATTACTTTGAGAAATCATATATGAGGGAGGTTATTGCACCCCCCTTAGAACACCCCTATAACACCCCCGCCAGTGGAGCCTACATACGATGCTTCTAGGGGCTGTTTTTTTAGAGGATGTTCTCCTCATTATGTATATCATCATATTCAAAAATAAATTCGTTTTAAAACTTCTAACCCTATCAAATAAGCCTTTAAAAATTAGTAACTATTTGGTAATTATTTGAGGGGTCAAATAATGACTAATTTTTAAAGACTAATTTGAGGGGTTAAAAGTTTTACAACGAGCTGATTTTTTAATATGATGATATACATAATAAAGAAAATATTTTCGAAAAAAATTAGCCCATGGATGCATCGCACGTGGGTCCCACAAGCGGAGGCGTTATAAGGGGGCATTCTAAGAGGGGGTGCAATAACCTCCCTCATCATATATATATACGGTCTGGTTATATAGCCCCCTTAAAAAAAACCTCATTATGGGGCCTACATAAAATGCATCCAGGGGCTGATTTTTGGAGAGAATGATCTACAGGATGAGGAGAACATAGTTACCTGAAATCAGCATGTTCTAAAATTTCTAATCTCAAATCTACCCGTTTTAAATCAATGGTCAAAATAAAAGTTTAAAACTTGCAAATTTTTTAAAGGTTAATTTGAGAGGGTTAGAAGTTTTAGAACGAGCTGATTTTTTAATATGATGAAATACATGGTGATCGAGGAGAATATTTTCTCCAAAAATCAGCTCTTAGATGCATTACATGTGGGACCCACAAGCGGGGGTTATTTACTAACAAGTATTATAGTCTTAAACATTGTTATAATTACCTTGGCTAAAAGCCTAGGGTAAAATGATCATAAATGTAAACTTCTTGGTTCCCCTCCAATGGATCAAATAACCTATGGATGACCCATGATTGTGGGGCCTATATTTGTATAGGGAGATGATCTAAAGACTGATTTCTATGACGAAAGTGTTTTCTTCAAGATATAGATCATCCTATCTGGAAATCAACCAGGGAAAAGTTAACTATTTGTAAAACTTTGCCAATACAATTTGATGAAGTGCCCCTTTTACATTTAAATGCAAGAGGCCACCGGCCTCTTCCTTTCTTTCAATCTGGCCAAGCAAAAACATCAACCGTCTGAGTACAAAGGCTGTAAATTCATTGGCTTTTTTTTTTAACTTTCAGTACTCGCTGCTACGTACTACCAAATCTCACATGAGCGCGCCTGCAGCAACCACAAAAACATGGAATATATATCTGTTGGCTATGACCAGCAATATCGAATGCACCTGGCTTCCACCTCTTTGGTATTCGATTAACGTAGAACACAACTCCTATAGTGTAAAAAACCACCATGGCAAGCTCATAAGCAAGGGCTACAAAAATCGAAGGGTGTCCCGAGTGAAGAAAAACAGCATGGGCAGTAGGTGTTAGGATTTTCGCCCGATGTATGCTTAGGATTCACCACAAACAATGACAAGCAAATACTAACACGAAAATAATAGAAAAAAGAAACAGAAACACACCACAAACGATTTACGTGGTTCACCACTCTTTGGCTACATCCACGGCAAAGAACAACTTCTTTCACTAAGATCAAATGGATTACAAAGTAAGCCACACACTCAACTACTCTCACAAGCTTCTCTCTAGCTTGCTTCTCAAACTTCTCTCTCTACAATATTGCTCTCACACTCTTCTCTCTATCTTCAGACTTACAACCCTTTCAAGAGATCTCACACTCTCAATGTTGATTTTCTGAATACTTTAGGCTAATGCCCTACTCCTATATTTATAGCCTCCAATAGGTATCCCAATCCTAGAAGGAAAAGGGAATCCTAACTAAATATGAAAAAGGAAACCCACCTAAAATAGAAGTTCCCTCAAATATAAGATAAGGAAGTTTCTAAAACCCAGCTAAAATAGAAGTTCCCTTAAATACAAGAGAAAGGAAGTTTCTAAAACTTTAATTAATTTTTCCAAAACTTCACAATAGGAACCATTCCAGAGAAGCCCATAGTGAGAAAAGATTAGCTTCGAATGATCTGAATTGAGGGGAAGAGAGTAGTAGTAGTACTACATACTGGTGAAAGTAGAGTGATTACTACGACGATTCCAACGACGGTAATGTATGCGAGGTAGAAGAAGCGCGAATTAGGATGGCAGAAGAAGGCATATATAGTAGATGGGTGCGAAAAAGGAACAAACAATCATGGGTTAAATGCGAGCATAATTGATCGAGGCGCCATAAGAATAACTTGAGACGGCGAGAGTGAATGGCAAAGAGATGTGAGATTGAGCTGCAGATCAAGCAATCCATGGCTGATGGCTTCTAACAAGAACACAAACCAGGGCCACTGAGGAATGTTCGACAATTCATTGTTCAATTCACTGCCCTTGATCGTCTGGAAGATTGATCTGACTAAAAAAATCATGCTCTACTAGCTTGCAAGTTCTGAACATCAAAAGTTTTTTTTTTGACGAGGGACTATTGCCCAGATTGCAATAATACACCATTTGACAACAAGTAATAGGTGTGTAAGAAGCACAGAGAATCTACCACCGACGAAGATAAACCAGCAATATCTACGAGCATACGAAAGTCGTCGCTACTGACGAAGAGCCGTCGCCACCAATATATTACATGGGACAAACTTAACGGGAAACCATACCCAAGAATTTTTTTATCCCGAGACCTCCCAGGTTAAGAGATGGGTAACAAGGACTAAAATCATGATGACTTTTTTTACAGAGACTTTTTTTTCCAAAATCCCAATTTAATTTTTTATTTTAGCACATGGGATTTTGGCTCAGTGGTGTACCCATCCCTTAACCTGGGACGTCTCGGGATAAAAAAATTCTTAGGTGTGGTTTCCCGCTAAGTTTGTCCCATGTAATATGTTAGAGCCCACTCTTCGTTATGATGTCTCTCGTTTGTGGTGGATTAAAATCATAATTACTTTTTTTATAAGAACTTTTTTTACATTTTCTAAATTAAAAATTTCATGCCAATTGAGCTTGTAAAGAAATCTAGTCGTCTTAACCATTTTGGTTGAGGACTAGCTATATATATTTATATAATTACATTTGTAGTTTACAATACATAGAGACATACANCTAAAATAGAAGTTCCCTTAAATACAAGAGAAAGGAAGTTTCTAAAACTTTAATTAATTTTTCCAAAACTTTACAAATCTCCACCTTTTGGAAAATTTTTACTTCACGTACTTGTTCTTCTCTTCACGCTCATTATCATCACTTGTTGGCAAAATACTTGCAGCTTCATCTTCAATCTTCTTTGATCCCTTTATCTTCATCTTATTGTTGTCTTTGCACTTTACCATCAATCATCCACATTGAGTAACTCCCAAGTTGCTCTCCATCTTGGGAATCACACTAACATCATCATCAATCATCGCATCATCATCATCTTCAAACTTACATATCTCAAACATAGCATATGTTTGAGCTACATCTTCTTTCTTCAATATCTCCTTTTCTACCACTTTGGTAGACTTCATCACTGGCTTCTACTCCTTTGCAATTCTTTTAATTGTTCCACCTGCTCTATCAACTCTACTAGCTCCAACGTCTCTACCAACTGCTCCACCTGCTCCACCAAAATTTGTATTCCCTAAAAGGACATACAAGTTATCAACCCTCTTTGCCATGAACATGATACGAGAATTCCTTTTAACTTTCATGGGCCCATACTTCACATCAACCTGACAACTCTTCGAATCCAGTGCACCCAAGGATATTACATTCCTTTTCACAATAGGAATATGACGCACACCAGTTAATGTCCTCAACAAACCATTTGTGGTCCTGATTCTGATTGTTCCAATCCCTGCCACATCACACATCGCATTGTCACCCATAAAGACTTTACCAACTATAGGTGTGTATGAGGTAAACCAGTCTCTATGAGGATATATATGATAGGAACAAGCAGAATCAAGAATCCATTCTTTTGCTTTTGTTTCTTTATCGATTATTGACAGGACCTCTCCACAATCCTCATCATCTGACTTTCTAGTAGCTACAGAAGTCGTTGCCTTCTCCTCCTCTTTCTTTTTCTTCTCAGGACAATCTCGTATCATGTGCCATTTTACTCCACAGTAAAAACATTCCAACTCCATGATTGGTTTTCTCTCTTTCGAGGCTCCACCCTTCCATGTACCACTTCCACTCTTCTTCCCTCCTTGAACAAACAGACCTAGTGACTTATCATGTTTCTCTTCCGCTTCTTCAAACTTTTCATCGGAGAATATAACACTCTTTACTTTTTCTAAAGTGATAGTGTCTCTACCGTAAAGTAGAGTCTTAATCAAATGCTTATGAGTACGGCGTAATGACGCAAGCAAAAGAACTGCTTTATCCTCATCCTCTAACTTAATGCCAACATTAGATAAATCACAAAGAACTCGTTTGAACTCACCTAGATGGGTGTGTAGATCTACACCCTCTTCTCTTACGAAAGAATACATCTGTTGCTTCAAAATC
>MVGT01001201.1:4723-29834 GCA_002174775.1 Macleaya cordata | reverse complement strand
CACAAACGATTTACGTGGTTCACCACTCTTTGGCTACGTCCACGGCAAAGAACAACTTCTTTCACTAAGATCAAAGGGATTACAAAGCAAGCCACACACTCAACTACTCTCACAAGCTTCTCTCTAGCTTGCTTCTCAAACTTCTCTCTCTACAATATTGTTTCTCTCTACAATTGCTCTCACATTCTTCTCTCTATCTTCAGACTCACAACCCTTTCAAGAGATCTCACACTCTCAATGTTGATTTTATGAATACTTTAGGCTAATGCTCTACTCCTATATTTATAGCCTCCAATAGGTATCCCATTCCTAGAAGGAAAAGGGAATCCTAACTAAATATGAAAAAGGAAACCCACCTAAAATAGAAGTTCCCTCAAATATAAGATAAGGAAGTTTCTAAAACCCAGCTAAAATAGAAGTTCCCTTAAATACAAGAGAAAGGAAGTTTCTAAAACTTTAATTAATTTTTCCAAAACTTCACAATAGGAACCATTCCAGAGAAGCCCATAGTGAGAAAAGATTAGCTTCGAATGATCTGAATTGAGGGGAAGAGAGTAGTAGTAGTACTACATACTGGTGAAAGTAGAGTGATTACTACGACGATTCCAACGACGGTAATGTATGCGAGGTAGAAGAAGCGCGAATTAGGATGGCAGAAGAAGGCATATATAGTAGATGGGTGCGAAAAAGGAACAAACAATCATGGGTTAAATGCGAGCATAATTGATCGAGGCGCCATAAGAATAACTTGAGACGGCGAGAGTGAATGGCAAAGAGATGTGAGATTGAGCTGCAGATCAAGCAATCCATGGCTGATGGCTTCTAACAAGAACACAAACCAGGGCCACTGAGGAATGTTCGACAATTCATTGTTCAATTCACTGCCCTTGATCGTCTGGAAGATTGATCTGACTAAAAAAATCATGCTCTACTAGCTTGCAAGTTCTGAACATCAAAAGTTTTTTTTTTGACGAGGGACTATTGCCCAGATTGCAATAATACACCATTTGACAACAAGTAATAGGTGTGTAAGAAGCACAGAGAATCTACCACCGACGAAGATAAACCAGCAATATCTACGAGCATACGAAAGTCGTCGCTACTGACGAAGAGCCGTCGCCACCAATATATTACATGGGACAAACTTAACGGGAAACCATACCCAAGAATTTTTTTATCCCGAGACCTCCCAGGTTAAGAGATGGGTAACAAGGACTAAAATCATGATGACTTTTTTTACAGAGACTTTTTTTTCCAAAATCCCAATTTAATTTTTTATTTTAGCACATGGGATTTTGGCTCAGTGGTGTACCCATCCCTTAACCTGGGACGTCTCGGGATAAAAAAATTCTTAGGTGTGGTTTCCCGCTAAGTTTGTCCCATGTAATATGTTAGAGCCCACTCTTCGTTATGATGTCTCTCGTTTGTGGTGGATTAAAATCATAATTACTTTTTTTATAAGAACTTTTTTTACATTTTCTAAATTAAAAATTTCATGCCAATTGAGCTTGTAAAGAAATCTAGTCGTCTTAACCATTTTGGTTGAGGACTAGCTATATATATTTATATAATTACATTTGTAGTTTACAATACATAGAGACATACAGTGGTGGAGACAAACAGACAAGCATGCAAATATTATATTGCATTTACATGGAACATATATCAAAGGAGCTAGCACTTATTCCACACTTCCAACACCCGTGCACATATAATATTGTATCATGTATTCCTAAGATAGACACACCAACACTCGTGCACATATAATGTTGCTTCACTACACGTATGCCTAACACCTCCCCTCAAGCCGATCGTGGAGTATCTATCAGCGAGAGCTTGGAACACAAATATTGGAATCGATCTTGAGAAATCCCTGGGTGAATATATAGGTAATTTGATGACGGGTGGAAATGTAGAGGACGCGTAAGGAACCTCCTGCTACACGTTAGGGTTGGTAGCCATATATGTCACACTAACATTATCGCAATAAATAAATGGTGGAGTTTTGGTGTAGACAGTGAGATCCTGTAAGAGATATTGTATCCAGGCAATGTTAGAAGCAGTAAGAGCCAACACACGATATTCAACTTCAATGCTTGATTTGGAGACCATTGGTTGCTTTTTGGAAGACCATGATATTAAATTGTTGCCAACAAACACACAACTGCCTGTTATGGAGCACCGTGAATCAGGATTACCAGCCAATCTGCATCACTAAAGCTGCGAACCTAAAAATCTGAATTAGATGTGAAATGTATCCCACGGCCTAAGGTGCCCTTCAGATACCGTAGGATGCGCTTAACAGCCAGAAAATGCACGTCAGTTGGTGAATGCATAAATAGGTTTAGATTGAATATGCATAAAAAAACCACTAAATGCAGATAACTTACCTCCAGTGGCAGCGGGGGTAGAAACAGGTTTAGATTGAAGAAGATCTAGACGATTAAGAATATCAAGGGTATACTTGGTTTGACATAGGTGAGCTCCAGTAGGAGTACGAGTTATTTCCATTCCTAGAAAATAATGGAGATCACCTAGGTCTAACATAGCAAACTATTGTTGTAAGGCATCAATAAAAGTGAATAAGGCAGGATCAGAGCCAGTAAGCAAGATATCATCAACATACAAAAGCAAAACAAGAATACCCTGTGGAGAGTGCCGAATGAATAATGAGGTATCAGATTTGGAGGACTGAAAACCCAACTCAGTGAGATAGGATGTGAAACGATGAAAACATACTCGAGGAGCTTGTTTCAAACCATATAAGACTTTATGGAGTTTGCAAATATGGTGAGGATAATCCTTGTCAACATAGCCAGGAGGTTGTAACATGTATACCTCCTTGTCAAGATGCCCATGCAAGAAGGCATTTTTGACATCCAATTGTCGAACAGGCCAATAGTGAGTAACAACGATGCTAATGACAAGGCGTATGGTCACCAGTTTCATAACAAGACTAAAAGTCTCCTCATAGTCAATGCCATACTGCTGAGAGTAGCCCTTGGCCACAAGTCGAGCCTTATAGCGATCAATGGTGCCATCGGATTTTTGTTTAATCCTATATACCCATTTGCATCCTACAATGTTCATGTGGGGTTGACGGGGGATGTAATACCCTAAAATTTTAGAATATGAAGTTTATATTGGAAACAAGTTTTAAGTATACCTATTTGGGTATAGTAATTTAAAATAAAAATAAAATTTATTACATGAATTGTAATTTCATGGAAACATATAGTATACTTTGCTAGAGTTTTTCCAAAAAAAAAATAATTTAATTAATTAATTAATTAATAAAACATTATTTTATTTAAGAAAAAAACATGGGCTGCTGCTACAGTAGAGCTGCCATCTACTGTAGCAGCCCACTAAAAAAATTATTTTATATTAAAAAATTAAATATTAAAATAATAATAATAATAATAAAAAAATCTAAAATTTTTCCTATATAAACCCCTCTTATTCCTTCTTCAAAACACAATTTTCTCTCCCTTCCTCTCATTTTTAAGATATCAAACTTCCCTCTCTCAACTCTCTAAACATCTCTTTATATATTATTTTCTATTTTATATATTGTTGATATTACAAAAATCAACAAGGTTATTGAAATTCAATGATCTACACCATTGGATTTGGATATAGCGAATAAGGTAGGTGGATATGTGGAACTTCCCTGTATTATAACCAAAACTTATTTTATGTTCTGTTTTGAAAATGCATGGCGATGGATTATTTTGTATTATTTACAAATTAAATATGCATTTTGTTAATATGATCACTATTTATTTCTAAGTGATGGAAATTGATTTAGATTGATAATAAATCTAAAAACAATTATGTAAATGATAATCAAATGGGTAGGAAAAGAGAGACCCCCTTAAACCGTTGTTTCTGCCTGAGGAAGCGGTTGACCGTTGTTTCTGCCTGAGGAAGTGGTTGTTACCCGGTTTAATAAAGGATATTAAATGGTTGGAAAATAAATCATTCAATGGTAATTTATTTACAAGTTCATCAGTTAATTATTCTTGTGATTTTGATGAATCATGTTTTCAATCTATTGTTTTTGGGTTGATATTTGCCTACTGAGTTTATTCACCCTTAAATTCCTCCTCCCCCCACAGGTTACGTTAAAGAAGAAGGATTCTAAGATATGCTGATTGCTACTGTTATTTAAATATGTATAAATGTAGTTGATGGATTAAACTACTATGCTATCACTTGGGATAAGGGTTATTGTATTAATTCTTATTGTTTTAACATTCTTATAAACTTAGATGTTAAGTTTTAAATTGTATAATTTATGTATTAATTTACATTTAATTTTCGTCATGAATAATTTAATTAATTAGATTTTATACTACATTGTATAATTCCCGTAATTCATACTGTCAGATTTATAAAATGGTATTTTTGGACATGTTCCGGTCAAAATTGAGCCGAGTCTATTTCTGACAACATTATAGATCTCAATTGTTCCTTTTCAAAAAGGTATTATACCTTGTATTTCTAATTTTTGGTGAGAGAGTAATTTCTCTTCAAAATTACTAATTTTACAAAATTGTTAAAAAGCTGAAATTATATTTTCTGAGTTTTTACACGTCCGTATCAGTACTTCGGATGCATATTTGGGCCCTTTATTGTCAGAATTGGCCTCGGGCTATTTCTAATGAAATTGTACATCTGCGAATCTAGTTTTTATAATAGGTTTACTTGTAAAATTCGGATTTACGGTTAAGTAGATACACCTATTTTACTTGACCGTATACAGTTGACACGAAAATTATTTTTAAATCATTACATTTTTATTTTTCTTTGACTTGGACTTATTTTGACGAGTCAATGAGCATTGACCTAAATAATAGTTGACTTGAATTGACTTTGACTTAGCTAGAGACTTAAGTTGACCTTTACATAGACTTGGTTGACTTGGATCTAAATTTAAGGTAACCAATGTAGATTGAAGTAGACCATTAATAAAATGTTTTTAAATTCATTGTCTTTCAAAAGTAAAGTAAATGAGTTTTATTCGATATTTTTACTTACACATCTATTACACTAATCATGCCTTGGTTTTCAAACTCGGCGAATCAGATCGGATTTAGAGTACCGAAAATCGGGGTGTGACAGGGGACAAGGGACCATGTGCAATTGCTCAACAAAGCATTAAATTCATTACGCATTACATCATTCCATTTCGGGTCTTTGGAGGCAGTGGTAAATGAAGTGGGTTCAGTTGGAATGTCAGTAAGGGTGGCAACATGAGCGGACAAAAGTGGATGTTTAGTAGCCAAAAAGGATTTGAGGATCTTAGGTTTAAAAATACCTGATTTCGAACGAGTAACACTTTTATTAGGAGCAGTGGTCGATGGCGGGGGCAATGGTACTTCCATGGGAGCAGTAGAGGATGCTTGTTCATGCTGAGTGGAGACGGGAGGCGATGGTGGTGAAGGAGACATGACAACAGTTGGTAACACATGCGATGGTGAGTAAGAGGAAGGAAGTGACGACTGTTCATGAAAGGGAGATGGTAATATGGCCTTTAAAGGTGAGGAGGGATGAGAGAGATGACATTGGCATATTTATAAAAATCCATTGAAGGGCATTAGGAGTAGAAAGTGAAGTGGATTGTTGCGACGAATTTGAATTGCTTGCATATGGAAAATTAGTTTCATAAAAAATGATATGGCATGAGATGTAAACCCTTTTTGAAATTGGTTCGAAGCATTTGTAACCCTTATGTTTATGATTGTACCCTATAAAGACACAGGGTTTGGGTTTAGAGTCAAGTTTATGTTGTCGGTAGGGTACCAAAAATAGGTAACAACGACACCCAAAAACTCGTAAAAAGTTATAATCAAGAGACTGATTATAGAGAACAACGTATGGAGAAGATCCATTTAAGATATCAGTGGGCATACGATTAATTAAGTAAATAGTTGTTCCAAATGCCTCAGGCCAAAAACTTTTTGGAATAGAGCTTTGATGAAGGAGGGTGAGACCGATTTCAACAACATGATGAATCTTCCGTTCTGCCACACCATTTTGTTGTGGTGTGTGCAGAAAAGAGAATTGATGGAAGATGCCACGATCAGTTAAAAAGGACTTTAAAGGGTGAGAAATGATCTCCACCCGCCATCACTTTGCAAAATTCGAACTTTCGAATTAAATTGATTTTCAACAAGGGGAGTAAATGTTTTGAAGCAATCATACACTTGAGATTTGTTATGCAAGAAATATAACCATGTAACTCTAGAGCAATCATCAACTAATATTAAGAAATAACGAAACCCGGAGGTAGATGTGATTGAAGATGGACCCCATAAATCCGAATGAAATTTTGAAAGGACAGTGTCAGACTTATAATCACGTAACTCAAAAGATAAATGACTGTGTTTCGATTGAACACAACTATCACATAAACATGAAGGTGACAGCTTGTTGGACAATGATACACTATTAGTAGATACTAGATTTTTAAGGACTTTATGGTGGGGATGGCCCAATCGCATATGCCAAACAGACTACGGCACACGAATACCAACATGGGCTGAAGGAGAACCATCATTAGTGTATGCGGGAGGAAGCAATGGCGAACTCAACACTGGATATAAGCCACCTCTACTGGGCCTGCGGAATAGAATTGTCCTCGTTCGTCAATCCTTAATCACATAACCAAATTTGTCAAATGTTAGAGATAAATCATGCTCGGAAGTAAGTTTAGAAACAGACAAGAGGTTCTTTTTGATTTGAGGTACATGATAAACATGAGTAAGAGTAAGGTGTACATGTGGAGATTGAAACTTAATATCACCAGTAGTAGTGATGGGTGGCTCTGTGTCCGCATACCAATGTTGATCAAAGGGGGTCCCATTAAGTTGCATTGCAGCAAAAGTTTGGGGCAGATCAGATGGTTGATAGGAGTGATTAAATCGGTGATGACACTCTAAAGCTATGTGGCCAGGCTTTCCACAAACTTGGCAAAGGGAAGGCTGAGAGAGAGAAAATGATGGTGGAGCACCCAAGATGGACCGTTGAGAAGCTTGTGGCGGGGTGTAGTAAAATGATTGATGCCCTTGATGACGACCTTTGCCGCTGCCATAACTACCATTAAGATTATATTGAGAACCACCATGGTTGCCATATTTCCACTAGTGCCACGACCACTACGATTAGAAGTATGTGGGGCGTTGTAAAGCAAAGGTTGCTGATTGGAGTGGAAAGGGGGTTGATTAGATTGAGTTCAAACATAAAAGGTTGTAGAATTTGAATCTGTAATAGAAGAGCGATGTTGATTTAGACGGGATCAAGACCAAGTAGGGTATGGCGTACAAATTCAAAATCAGCAACGGGTTCAGGGGTAAAGGAGAGAGCATCAACCATCGTGCGAATTTAAGCAAGATATTCAGAGATAGAGAGGGCATGGCGCTGGATTGTTTATAGTTGGAGGCGTAGTTGATGACTACGAGCAGTGACTTGAGAGTTAAAAAAGGACTCCCAAGTAGCGATAAAGTTCGTTAGAGGTGTCAAAAGCTGGAGTTTGAGAAAGAAGATTGTCAGAAAAGGTAGCTTGTAGCAAACTAAGAAGGGCTTGATCAACACTTTGCCATTATTTAAATAGAGGATTAGGGGCAACCAGATTAGTTTCAGTGTCCAGAATATGAAAGGGAGGGGGCGAAACAGTAGAATCAATGTATTGAAAGAGCTTTTGAGAGCGAATAACAGTAAGAAGTTGTTTCTTACAAACGAGGAAGTTTTCGTTTGTGAGTTTGACAGAAACAACTTGGGTAAGGTTGTTGTTCGAAAGTATGGAAGTAGTAGTGGAAGAAGAAGAAGCAGGAGGTAAGAAAGGTGATTGAACGGCTGGGTTTTGAGGTAAAGTGGGGGAAGGACAGTCAGACGAGGTGGATGGCATAGATGCCATATTAATAGAAAGGCAATAAGAGCAGAGAGAGAAGTAGTAGACGGTAGAAGAAAAAAAATTTGAACCTACGCTCTTAATAATATGTAAAGAAGTCTAGTCGTCTTAACCATTTTGGTTGAGGACTAGCTATATATATTTATATAATTACATTTGTAGTTTACAATACATAGAGACATACAATGGTGGAGACAAACAGACAAGCATGCAAATATAATATTGCATTTACATGGAACATATATCAAAGGAGCTAGCACTTATTCCACACTTTTACACCCGTGCACATATACTATTGTATCACATATTCCTAACATAGACACACGAACACGTGCACATATAATATTGCTTCACTACACGTATGCCTAACAGATAGGTGACAACCAATGGATGGCCAGGTAAAAGGGTATCAATCCTGACCGACGCGAGTGGGAGGGTCAAAGAAGAAAATAAGTATGCTAGAGCCTCTTTATCTAACTTCATGTGTGCAATATGGTACTTAAGTAGTATAAGCGGAGGTTGTGGGTAATTCAAAGAGAAAGAAAGCTTGGTCAGGTGGACAGTATATGGTGAACTTTATAGTATTATTGATTGACCGAATCAGAGTGTTTAGATTCATGCTAAGTGTGAGAGTCATGGATACGTATCCGGCATCAGAGATCGCTTTTACAGTCTTTTTGACACGATCTCTTCCTAGTGTTTCCTGACTGGCATTTATGGTTTCTCCAACAGTTGAGGGAACGGAGAAAGTTAAAAGGAAGAGCAAAAGGAAAACTGATGAGACTTGGAAGCCATTAATGGAGCGTAGAAGAAGAAGGAAATCAAAGGTGGAAAGAAATGGGTTGTGATTTTGATTTGATGACGAGATTACGAAATAATAGATCAAGCTTTTTATGGTTGTATGCTTAACTTGGGAGTTGTAATAGGAAACTAGGAATCCTATTTGGATTGTGATAGGGATTTTTACTTTACTAAAAACTTCTATTTTTTAGTTAACTACCAACTGCCAACTGCACTTGAAAAAATGAAGTTTGTGTTGGCGTGATTACTTGTAGGGCACACACGAAAATGATCCAAGAGATAATTTCTAGTGAGGATGCTCTATTACTGATCTACATGCCATTTATTTTTATCTCGAGACATTCTTTCTCTCTCTTCGGGAGGCGATGGTGGCATGATGGTGCAAGTGGTTGGATGTATTTTTTTGTAATTACCAGAATAGATCCCCTAATAAATGGGGCCCAAGGGGCGACAATAGCAATCCCCCAACTATATTGTATGCCCTAATATCAGCCTCCATTTAGAATGAGGTGATTTTTTTTCCAGATGATCTATATTGTGAAAAGTTCACCTTCACACCATCAGATCATCTCCATGTAACATGTAGACTATATGTGTGGACTGATGGTAAAAAGCATCCTAGTTTTCACTTTGTGCCATCCTAGGTGTTTTTGGTGGTGGTCAATTTTGTTGTTGACCCACATTTGATATTTTTTTTGTTATGAGCCATCCTACTATTTAATAATAAATAATATTTTTTTACAAATAAAACCCTAAATCCTTTTATTTTTTGTTTTACACCCCATCGCTAAAACCATCACCATCCCCACCGCTACCATCTCCACCATTGCCACCACCGCCTCGATCTCCACTATCACCGAGAGAGAATAGAGAGAGCTGATAAAGAGAGAGAAATAGTGAGATAAGAGAGAGAGTGAGAAAAAGAGAAGAGAGAGATCTAAAAATGGACTTGATCTGAAAAAGAAGAGAGAGCGAGACATATTTTATTTTTTTTTCGATTTTGACTGGTGAAATTGAGTTTTCACCAAGGTTGACAATCACACTGAAACAGACCTGAAGGTCTGACCACGAAGACTAGAAACAGATTTACTTGTCCGTTTCCATACACTACTAGAAACGAGCTTACTAGTCCTTTTCTATTCATACAAAAAAAATGACTTATAGAATTGGTTCGTTTCTGTACACTAGAAACAGACTTACTAGTCCCTTTATAGTGTACAAAAATGCACTTACTAGTCCCTTTCTAGCAGTGTACAGAAATGGATTTACTAGTTCGTTTCTAGTCTTCGTGTTCAGACCTTCGGGTTCCTTTCACTGTAACTATCGGCCTTAGTGAAAACTCAATTTCATCGGTCAAAATCAAAAAAAAAATCCAATATGTTTTAATCTTTCTGCTCTTTCATATCGATCCATTAGAGAGAGAGATCTGAAAATTTGAACCTAGGACTACCTCCCACATATGGGAGGGATGCACAACCATTAAACTAACCACCTAATTAACGAAAGTGTCTCCTAGTTATACCCTGAATTCTCAGAGTACACTTCACTCATAATGTGAGCTCAAAAAATATTACATAAAAAGGAAATTCCACTTCCATCCCACCACTATTCTCTACTCACCCACATTTTTTCTTACATCTCTGTAATACATCTATAGAGTCTATATGGTGTTCTAAGTAACTAGAGCGTGGAGCAGGAGCAGGAGCGAGAGCGTCGGAGTGGCCAGTTTAAAAAGTGTCCCTAGTTCAAAAATAATTTTTGAGCAGGAGCGTCGAAGCATGGTTCGAAGCGGGCGGTAGTTGGTAAAAGTGTCGCTAAAAACTATTGCCGACATCACATAATCCGTTGTTGATACGGTCGTTGGCAAAGGTATTAGCATGTTATATCGGACAGTTTTTGAACCTTCGGTAGAGATAAAAGTATTTCTGACGGCACTTTTCCGCTACTACTTGTCCCTATTTACCATTCATTTTTACTATTCCCAACAGTTTTAACTGTCGCGAATAATTCAATCGACGGTTATAATCCATCGTAAATAAGATTCCTGTAGTTTAAAAACTGTTGCTAAAAACCCCATTTTCCCTGTTTATTTTTGGCAGAATGCCGAAACCCTTTCTAAATTGGTAATAATTATTAACCCTACCAAAAGTTGGTTTATTATTAACAGTATAACGAATGGTTCAAAAAGTTAGAGATTGAAATCAATTTTGATGGGGTTAGAACTTTTAGAAAATGTATGATTTTCATTTAAGAGTGGTCCTAGTGACATCATTATTTTGCCATCACTGATACCATGGTCGATGGGGCCCATATGAAGATGAACCTTGGGCTGGTTTTTTTTCTTTTGCGAGGATGTTCTCCTCACTATGTTGATCATTCTCACAAAAAATTAGCTAATTTTAAAACTTATAACCCCATCATCCATATATGCAACTTAATAGTAAAAATAAATTATTCAATCACTATTGATTTTCAAACACTGAATGATAGGATTCCAAGTTTCAAGCTTTAGAATTAGCTAATTTTTGGTGAGGATGTTCTTCTCACCCTATAGATCATCGTCACAAAAAATAAGCCTTTGGTGCATCTTTATGTAGGCACCATTGTAACCTAATGTCATGGTGATGGCAATGTAACTGGAACCGCTTTATTTAAATTTGGGTTAATTTAACTTTACCCCTCCCCCCTGCACTGAATAATTGACGATTTGGACTTACCCCCTTTAAAGATCCTCTAATTAGCTTACCCCTTCAAACTCACGGTTTTCGTGATTTTACCGTTTGAAGGCACACATGTGTGTCACATGCCCCCATTGACAAAAATACCCCTCACATGAGTCACTTAACTAGCCCTTATTTTAGTCTAACCAAAGTTAGGTTTAGAAAAAGAAAGTCAGCTTCCTTGCTTGGATCTAGGTGAAGAAATTGTGATTTTCCATAGGAGAGTACCAAACCATTGATGAAAAGAAGCAAAATCGGAGAGGAATCGAAGAGGAAAAATTATTTGAAACTTTTTTAAAAAATTAACTTACCCCCTACTGTAATTTGAAGAGTTGAATTTACCTCCAACATTTTAATTAGCAAGCTTTGAATATTTTACTAGCTCCGTTCACTTATGATGAAACTTTTAACTGCTAACTTAGAAGATGTGTTTAAGGTTTCAGGTGATGATGGTTTTGAGAAGACATAACAGTAGTTTTTGGGGTGATGAAAGTTTTGGGTGATGGTGATTTTGGGTTTAGACTATTTAAAATCAATGTTGTTTTATTTTGATTTTATTTGAGAGCTAAGAAAAAATAAATGGTGGTTTTAGATTTAGATTGAGGGTGGTTTAATGGTGACCATGGTTTTAGAGAACGGTGGTTTTGAGGTAAAGATATAGATTTTAGGGTTAAAAGAGAGAAGATGGTGGTTTTAGGGTTAAAGATAGGGTGGTTTAATGGTTGTCTAAAAAAAGAGGGTGGTTTTAAATTTGGGGATTTAAGTGAGTCATGTGAGTGGAGCATGAAGGATATTATTTTCAAGGATTGGGGCGTGCAACACGCATGTGTGCCTTCAAACGAAAAAATTATGGAATAATACAGCGAGAATGAGGGGGTGTTAGGGATCCTAGGTTTTTAAAAATTAAACTGCAGCGGAATAAAATAATTTTAAAACTTTACCTAGATCCCCATATTATTCTTAATCGTTGTTAGGAATCTTAAGAAGGTTGGAAGGATTGTTACCTTTGAAGCGTGGTTGATGAAGACACTATTTTGAAGTTCTCTTCTTCCTGCTTCAATTCACCTTAACAGATCTTCTTTATTGCTTCTCCTTCTTCCTCAAAGTCAAACCCTAGTTCTAGGTATATTGGAGGCTATGGTTTTTGATAGTTTAGAAATAACTAGGATTAATGGGGAGAGAGCTTAAAAATTCATTGTTTGATTTTTTTTGTTGTGCAAAATAATTTTTGCCCATTTGAACATGAAATAATGAGGACTTTTAAAGGTAGTTTAACCACTTTCATCTTTAAATCGAAGCTTTATTGTTTATACTTCGTTTGAACATTGTAAAATTTTTGTACGTGTCAATCGTTTTGCATTTACTCTATGTTTATTTAATTTTTAAAAATTTTCACTGACAAATTAATTTTTGCTTATGCATTATAATTTTTGCATTTTATATTACGGGAATAAAAATTCAGTTGTTTCATTTTTGGTTGTGCAAAAATTGTTTAGACTCGTTTTTTCATTTTTGTGCATATGCTAAAAACATTTTGCACGTTTAAATCATTTTGTACTATCTATATTTTTTGTTAATTAATTCTGGAATTTTGTATTGGCAAAAAATGAGCCATAAAATTAAGCAAATGACTTCATAAAAGTGTTGTAAACAAAGGTTATGACTATAATAGGCAGAATTTGAAAATCTTAATTAGGGAGAAAGTTTAGGTTAATTTAAGTATGATCTAATTGAAAGAATATTTTTAGGAAAGATTTAATATCTTATCTAAATTAAATGCTTCAATATATCCTATTACCAAATTTAGGAGTTGGTCAAAATTAGTTTCTTCCTTATCTAATAAGGGCAAATACGTTTATACATCTAATTTTGAGAATTTTGGGGGTTTTGGCTATTTTGAAAAGTTCATAGAGTTTTTGGACAGGTATTTCTAAATTTTGGGTGTTTTAGTTGTTCTCGGCTTAAAAAGTTTAATAATAAAATAAGTAGAAAGTGTTGATAAAAAAAATGTGTTATTTTTACTTTGTTTTTGTTTTCGTTTTTCCTTCTTTTTTTTAGGTTTGATTCTTTGTACTTCAATCGGCTCAGATCTCAATAATTCAGATTGACTATATTTAGTACCCAATTAATAAAAATTTCAAAAATCATTTAATTGGAAAGCTTTTTCAGTTGGAAAAGGACTAGCTTGTGGGCCCCACTAACCCATTCTGAGTTTTGGATTAGTTTTATCTGAGTGTTATTTTGTACACTCACATCCAGGATACAAATCCTTCTTCACTTGTTCTAGTAATCTCTGAAATTGTGTAGTAATACTATCACTTAGAGTACTTTTTATGTCTCAATACTATCATTTGGGGTTTTATGAACGTTGTGTAGTAATACTATCACTTGGGAACCGTGAATTTGTTTGGTAGGAGTTCTGAATTACCCTATCAATAAAACTCTTACAAGCACCAACATCACCCAATTTTCTGATTCCTCTAGGTGTACTTTTTATGTCTCAATATGATTGCTTAGATTTACAGTTCCGTACTCCTATCAAACTATTTGTTGAAATGCTTGACATAGAATTCTATTGATAAACTTTTTGTGAACATCATTTTTATCTGCCTACTCATTTACATCTCATGCTCCCCACAAAGTCAAATCTCAAATTTATTTCTTTGTTGAGATCAAAGGAGAAACATTTCAGGAAATCATTCACATTTTTTATATTTAGTCTTATTAGTTTTTAGATCAAATTTGTTATTTTGGTTCTGTTCCTGTTTAGTCTTACAGTCTACTTGTGGGGGTTATTTTGGTTAGATTTATGTGTCAACGAGAAAACCATCGACGAAGCTAGCACAGGTACGACTTCTTCTCAAGCCTTTTTTTTCATCTTTAATTTCATTTAATTTCCATTTTACATTTGATCTAGAGTTGCTTTTTTTTTTAAAAAAAAATCAGATCTTTAACAGTACATTTTTTTATTATTAAAAGAGATCTTTAGCAATGATGTACAATGAAACTGCATTATACGTCTTTCTCCTTACCCAAATAAGATTAGCAAATGATGAGTATTGTTGGGGCTAAGTATAGCTTTTTGGTTATGCTTTCAAGATGATTCACCCTGCTTAGTTTCTATGGAATAAAATATGTGTTGACATTCTTAAGCTGTTTTATATAATAAGATTTTATAGTGGCTGTTCACATCTAATTTGGAGGTTATCTATAAGTTTGATTTGCACATGTATTTAATATTGTGGCCTCTTTTCGAGGTTATGCTTTTAGATACACTGCAGTATTATTAGTAAGTTTAGCAATTGGCTAACTTGGATGCGGCACCATTTTCCACTATGTGGGCAATTTAGAGAATTGAGTAAAGGAAGGTCTAGTTTGCACATTATAAGTTCTTTGTAAATAACAAACTCAACAATACTTTGAACTCATTTTAACCATTCTCTGCTGATTTTTTAATCCAATTGAGCGTTTATCTAATGGAATGTTTATACTTTAGTTTGTTTATCTAACGGAGTGTTACCCCCTATTCATTCTTTGTAACTTATAAAGTTAATAATTAACTTATAATGTTATTGCAAATGACCCAAATGCACTAGTACAATTAACCTACATATATTTTTTTTGTTCTAATTGTAAGTTGATCAATGACATTTTTGTTTGAAATTTTATAGTTCTTATGATATGCTACAAATTGATGTGTTATCTATTTAATTTGTTTTGTTCATGATTCTAAACCTATTATCTCCTTTTTAAGGCTTTTGGAATGATGGATAAGAGTTGGATTCTTAAAGATAAGAATTCCCAAAAGTACGATGATGGGGTGCAAGCATTTATAGAGTATGCTAATGCACATGCGAAAAAGAATGATGAAGGAAATGTTAGGTGTCCTTGTGTCAATTGTAAAAACTTTAAATTTAAAGACAATGACACTATCTACGAACACTTAATCTGTGACGGAATATTGAGAAGTTATACGATATGGTCTCGTCATGGAGAGGAAAAAGGTCCAACATCAACACCAACAACTAAAGTTGAGAGAAGAGATGATGATAGTGTTGGTAATCATAATGGTGACAACATACGTGGTATGTTAGAAGATCTCCATCCAGATGTAAATGCAAACATCGATGGTGTGGTGAACGAGACAAGTCAAGATAGTACTCCAAGTGATAGTATTACTACACAATTTCAGAGATTATTAGAACAGGCGAACAAGGACTTGTATCCTGGAGGTAAGAGCCTGTTTGTTTTTTTTTCTGAAAAGTATGTCTGAATCTGACTCGGGGTCTGAATTGGGCCGAGTCAGATTTCAGATTGTTTGTTTTTTATTTTTAAGTGCCTGACTCAAATTTTGAGTCAGCAAAATGTCTGAAAAATGGGTAATTTTTTTCAGTCAAAAATTTGTACTGAAAAAATCTAAAATATGCTGAATCGGTCATTTTATAATTTTGTCCTCTCAGTATCTTTTAAATGACATAATTGCCATCAAGTATCAAAAAGATCTAATTCTTCCATTTCAACTTTTTTTTATAAAGCTTCCATTTCAGCTTTTTTTTTTTTTCTAATGAAGACCCAATGTTAGAAACTCGTAGCCGTACATGTGTAACTTGTATGGTCCTCTAAAAAAATGAGCGTTTTTTTTTGTTTAACGGTTAACATTACATGATGAATAATGATGGAACTTAGGATGGATTAGCACTTGTTAATATCACTTACTTGAGATTAATAGGGACATATTTTAATTAAATAAGGGTAAAAGTATCAAAAAAATCAATCAGACATAATTTATTAAAAGAATTCAGATGAAAAAATAAACTTATTTAAATTCAAACAAGTCAGATCTCAGATCCAGATGACTCAGGTGGTCTCAAACTCAAATTTAAAAAAAAAAAAAAACGCCACCTAATTGTACAAAATAACACCCAGATAAAACTAATCCAAAACTCAGAATGGGTTAGTGGGGCCCACAACCTCGTCCTTTTACAACAAAAAAAAGCTTTCCAATTAAATGATTTTTGAAATTATTATTAATTACGTACTAAATATAGTCAATCCGAATTATTGAGATCTGAGCCGATTGAAGTACAAAGAATCAAACCTAAAAAAACGAAGTAAAAACGAAAACAAAAACAAAGTAAAAATAACACATGTTTTTATCAACACTTTCTACTTATTTTATTATTAAACTTTTTAAGTCCAATCTGAACCAGTGTTAAGAGTACGATTTTCTCTCAATTTCTCTCTTTCTCTCTCTAAAACTTTCTCTCTCTGAACTTTCTTTCTAAAACTAGGGTTCTGTCTTGGATTCTTGGTGGTCTTAACGAGATAAGAGTCAGAGCTCACGGAGATAAAGAATTATCTTTTTGTAGCTCTTGATTTTCTTCAATTTTCATCCTTTTTGCTAAGGATTAAAATTCTACGAGATATCCCTTTTTCTATGATTATTTGAGACTCGAGATCATTTCTTCTGATTATTTAAGGTACATCAGTTATATTTTTTTTTCTTTAATTGATGAAGCAGTTTTTAACTTTTCATTAGATTAGATTTTTTCTGGTTCTATGAGTTTAGATTGCTCATAGTGTTATTGATGCTCTGTTTGGGTACTGTGTTTGGGTCATGCAATAAAATTTCTCTTATCAATCCGAAAAAAATATAAACAAAGAATTTCTTGATGGTTATGGTGGAAAGAAGTTAGTGTTAAAGGCTCTGTTCTGGTTGCTCGAAACTGAAATTTTTTGTTTTGGTTGTTTCATATGGATTTTCATTTATACGCTTGTTTGTGATGGTTAAAGAAGGGTCTGTTAATTTTTTTTTTCTAATTTGTTGTAGAATTCTTTTTATTTATTTAATTTATGATGATCATAATTATCTTCATTCTTGATTTTATTGGAATTAGAAGGGTCTTGGAGCTCTGTATCTCTTGAAACTTTAGTTAGTTCGACAATATAAATTGCGAAAACTTACCTGATATCGAATTAAAGATGAGAACAATCATTCGGGCTGTTCGGCACATTCGATATATTTCTTCCCTTCAAGAAAGAAAAATTTTGAAGAGTGGGTTAAGGAGACAAAGGCAAGAATCTTTGCTGAATAGCGTTCAGGGTTCTGCTTACAAGCTCTCGAGCAAAGACGAATGCGATAGATTCTTGTATTCTTATATGAACTCAAGAGCTCTGTCCACCCCTGCTGCTAAAGACACTACTGAAGGTTCTCTACTGACTTTGCCGATTTCACGCCTTTTTGTGGTAGTTAAAAGTAGTGATTTTCATGACTTCTTGATGTGATTTTGTTCTCTCTGTTCATTTTAGTGTTTTCTAGCTCAATCATGGAAGGAGGAAGAGGGGGTCCTCTTGTAGAGTATGAAAGACGAATTGCAGCAGGCGAGCTAGTAGATGGTGATAGTTGTCAGGTACTGTGTTCATTTGGGTTTAGTTGTTGAAATTACATTAATCTGAACCATGTAGTTGATGGGCATCTCTTCGAACCTTATTATCATCTCATCTACTTCAATATTTGTTCTAAGTTCAAATCAAACAACTAAGTGGATGGTTTGGATCCAAACAATTGAATATATGACAACCGGAGGTGGCTGATCAGTCCAGATTGTCTATTCCAAATTTTTGTTGGTTCGGTAGCTGCAAGCAATTGGTGCTACTCACTAAATTGAACAATCTCTCAAAGTATTTCGGCTGCCCTTGTCACACAATACTCTTACAGTGATGTTTTGTAGGTAGGCACCTTAAGAGAACTTCAGAGACTGTATGATGAGCTCGTCGAGTCTGCTAATGCCTGTCGGTTGGATAAATATGAGGCTTCTGAGAAAGCAGGGAGGTATATTGTCCATTATGTTCTCTTCTTATTTCTTAATCTGATACTGATATCTATACTGCATAGGTTTTCTCCTTTATGAATATGAGGATTTTGGGATTGGTTTCTTTAAGAACTGATGTATTTACTGTTTACTTTATCTTTTTCCAGGAGCAGGTGGTTTTGGTCTCGTATTATGCCACAATCTTCCGAGTCACCTGTCAAAGGACTTTATCTCTATGGTGGAGTGGGCACTGGAAAAACAATGTTGATGGACTTATTTTTTGACCAATTGTAAGTCTGATCCATGTTTTTTATTTTTTGCAGTACAAAGAATTCCTATTTCAGTGAAATTTCTAACATTGAAAAGAAACGATAACTGGATTATATTCTGAAGAGGTTCAAATACAAACTTAACGAATTTAAGTCTAATGTACATCTCATGAACCTTTAAAACTCAGACAGATATTACAAACTAAAATTGTAAAAGGCAGGACGTTGTACCAATAGACCTCTCTCTGAGTTTCTTTGTAGTGGAGGCAACAAAAACAAGGAATGGCATAGCATGTTAGAATACTAGAAATTTTCGCTCTAACGTTTTCAGGGTCTCTTTTAGAATTTAAACTTTTCCATGCAATTTTTGGTTGATAAGAACTTTTAGTTAACAAGATTGGATTTATAACTATAAGTTACTATTCTGCCTTTTCACTACCCATGTCTGTACCACTAATACTTATTCTGTACTTTCTCAGGCCATCCAACTGGAGGAAAAAGAGAATTCATTTTCACGACTTCATGTTGAGTGTCCATAGCCGCTTACAAGTAACAAAACAGTTCCATAGCTTTTCTTGTAACGGTAACCTATTTATTAGATTAGGTGCCACATGATGTGTTCAACTCAAATGGTATACCTATTCAGTGGGAAAGTGCTTTAGGCTCTTATACGCGACACCATATGCATAATCCATCTATCTGATCTCAAATGCACACTTGGGGGTGGGGAACACGTGGAGAAGCACTATACCACACACATACCCGAGGATTCCTAAGCATCCAATAATTTTTTTTTTTTTTTCATATTCTGTTCTTCTATTGCTAGCTATTTCTCTTAGCAAGTGCAAGTTTATCCTTATTGACTCTTGTTGCATTGTGATCCTTTTGAGCTATAACTACAAAACACCGGCCTATCTGTGAATGGTCTTGATATACATCCATCATGCTATAAAAGGCACATAAATTTGTTTGTCATTCCAATTTATCAACTTCTATGTTTCTTTGGCACATTGTACGCTGCAATGGGTTCTCATAAACACTAGAAAATTGCAGAAGCACAAGGGCGTGGCAGACCCACTAGAAGTTGTTGCAGGAGAGATATCAGATGAGTCAATTTTATTATGTCTTGATGAATTTATGGTACGTAATAAATCTCACAGAAGGTCCATTGCTTTTCTTTATTGATCTTATTGATATCATTCTAACTGGTTTTGGGTGATCATTTTCTTCTTTGTGTGAATTCTTATAGGTGACTGATGTTGCCGACGCACTAATATTGAACCGTCTTTTCAGACATTTATTCAGCAATGGCGTTGTAAGAAATTAATCTCTGTTACACTTTAAGTGTTTGTATTGTTTCTTATGTACAACTGGAGTTTTTTCTGCTAAACAATGTAACAATTTTGTGTTGTAAATGTTGCTGGATGCTGAATGGTGAACCTAGATTCTTGTTGCCACTTCAAATCGTGCTCCAGATAATCTGTATGAACGTGGTCTGCAGAGGGATCTTTTTCTACCCTTCATTGCAACTTTGAAGGTATCTAGATTGATGATATTTCACTTATTCTTGTGATTTTGATGAATGCTTGGTCCAAAGGTCTGTGTTTGGTAAGTTCCAGGAATGCTTTGTCCAGAGTTTTGTGTTTGGTTAGATTGAGGCTTATAGAAAATAAACTTATGGACCCATTGATTCCTCTTCTTCCTTTTTTCTTTTGACTTCATTCGAGAATCTGTGGAAATATTTGCTTCTCTTACATCTGGTTAGTTTCTCAATGAAGGAAAGATGCGTATCTCATGAAATTGGTTCTTCAGTAGACTATCGGAAACTGACTTCGGTAAGTTATTTCTCAATGAAGGAAAGATGCGTTTCTCCCATTGTTTCTTTCAGTGGATACTCCATGAGTTTGATATTCTTCATCTCCATTACTTGTGTTGCAGGCTCAACAAGGTTTTTACTTTGTCGGAAAAGAGTTGTCTGACTTTCTTAAGCAAAAGTTTCAAGAGTTGATCGGGGAACATTCAGCCAGTCCACATGAGGTGGAAGTTGTTATGGGGAGAAAGTTGCAGGTTCATCCTAATTAAAGCTTAAAACAACTACTGTGATTTTGCTACTGTATGTAAAACAGAGTTTACCTAATCAGACATTGTTTCTAGGTTCCACTAGGAGCTAATGGATGTGCATATTTTCCTTTTGAAGATCTATGTGACAAACCTCTTGGAGCTGCAGACTATTTTGGATTGTTCAGTAAGTCGCTTCTATTCTCCTTGTGGTTTGGAACTCCATTATATATTCCTGTCAACTTTACTCTAAAAAATGCTAAAAATCGTGTCCATTATATTCTTTCCCAGGTAGGAGCCCGATTACACCTCATTTCATAACTGATAGTGAGTTTCAGAAATACCTTTTTGTAGTCCTGATTTGGAAAGAGAAAATCTTCAAAGCTAGACTATGAATAGTGAAAAAGTTACTGATTTGGGTCAGGAATAGCTATGTGTTTATAGAAGGGAAAAAAATAAGGACAAGAGTTCATTCTGGTGTTTGACTTGCTCGGATAATGAAGATAACGTCAACCAGAAACCTGTATTTTCAGAAATGGCAATTCAAGGATACCTTACTGTTCTAAACTTTCTGTCATCTTTCTCAAAGACAGCAAAGTCTAGAGACAAAGCCATGCTGAAATGTCTTAGCAGAGGCGGCAGCAAAGGCAATCGAGCGGCAGTTTCCGCAGGATATTCCAAGATCCTCAATACCAACTAACCGGCTAAAAGAACATTTAAAACCGCTAATGTCACTTGAATGAATTGTGTCCAACTAAAGTTTTATCCTATAAATTAAAAGTTTGTAGCCATAGTTTCTGGATATCAAAGAATAAACATTGCAGAGATAGATGGGGAGGAGTTTTCGTACATTCTGAATAAAGCTATTTGGATGGTCTTGATCACTTGTTACAGATTTTTCCCCTGGACCACGTGCAATATTCTTTTTTTCATCTTATTTTTTTTTTGATCATTTGTGAAAATTCTATGGATTTGGGCTTTTTTTTCATGAATATCTATTCCTAACAAAGTATTAATGACATAATTTCCAAAAAAATTCTTTCCTCGAGTACAGACATTAAATTGCATTTATTTATTTTTTCACAAAATTTCCACTGAGATCTCCGGGTGTTGCTGCATGCATCTCCTAGTGATATTGCATGTTTTCCTTGTGTAACTTCAGTGCATAACTAACTGACTTTTATTGGCAGAGAATTTCCATACTCTGGCATTGGACGGTGTGCCAATCTTCGGGCTCCACAACAGGACAGCAGCATATCGGTTTGTTACTTTAGTTGATGTATGCCCAATTCTTCTTACTTGAATTTTTTTTTTTTGAACGAGAAAAGAATTCAATAGAAAAAGGGGGGAATGTACAAAAGAATTCTTCTTACTTGAATATGGATGTTTCGAGATCTAATACTATGTAGTATCATGTATGTACCAGTTTCTGCCTGTTTTATGTAGTATTTGGTGTTGGATAGAAGTCACCCATTGCTTCCTTTATCCAGCTTTCTGTGGCATAAATATTGGCTAAATTTTATGCTTATAATCATTCTTGTAGCGTGATTTTAATCAAGTTCCTAACACCCTGTTTCGACCAAATATTTTATAGAAACACATGTTCTAAACATCCCAAAATGCTCCAAAACAATACATGGAAAGTATTGATACAAACGAATACAAGCTGAGGCTCTCATTCTAGTGTCCACCAAAACTGGACCTATGTTCGAAGCATACTGGAATTTTTAATCATGGTTCTAGTGTCAGTTTCTATGACTTCGCAACTATTTCAGCAACGTGATATACATATACAATTAAGTATATAGATTACACATAAAAAGGTACCTGATCATTTCTTGATTTGCATCTATGGGTTCAATGATATGCACCATATATCCATTCACATTGACAAAACAGTACAACCATGTGAATTAGGGAACTGAGGCAGAGCTTTGTGATCTTCATCGGATTACTTTGAAACCCATAAGCACAACCAGTTTCGAACTTCTCACTGGGGGATGATTGACCCCACAGTTCTGAACGGTCTTTTTATTTTTTTTTCCCTTGAGTCGAACATTCCATTATGGACTAATTATTGTATCTTTAAAACATCTCTCAAATCATTCATATCAAGAACTTTACCTGATTACTGTTGGCAGACATTTATTTGAGAGTTTTGTGGAGGTGCGCATTTATGTTACAAATGTTATGACGCGCAATGCAGTTCCTTCTGTTATGACAATCCAGTATAGCAAAGTGATGCTTTTTATTTATTTATTTTGGTTACGACTTACAGGTGATGTATGAAAACAAGGCTAGGTTGTTGTGCACAGCAGAGGGTACTCCAACCGAACTTCTTGAAAGAATTGTTACAATATCTGATGCTCAGCACATGGCACCTAGGACCTCTTCAAGGTCGAGGAAAAATGATGACTCTGAACTCTGTGTAGACAATGAATTGGGATTTGCAAAAGATCGCACCATCAGTAGGTATATTGCTCTACCATAAGAAATTCTATCTCCGATCTTTGAATTTTCCATATAAATATAATTTTTTCTTTAACCATTCAATCAATAGAAACTTTTTGTTTGGTAATGTTGATATTAACTATTTCAACTGTCCAGAAGAATATTTATTTGTTATGATTTTGGATCATTTGATTCAAACAACATCTCTGATTATAAAAGATGGGCTGTAGATAAAGTATATGAGGACTAGATGGTGTTGAAAATTTGGTCTCGACGCAATCAATGCTAAGTCTCATTGCAATCTTGAATCTTCTATATAGCATGTGCAGATACTTTGCTGTTCCTAACATATTAAACCTTTTTTCTGTTTCCTAGATAAAATCTCTGTTTTAGATGTAGTCCTATGAAGAGCTTAGAGTAACTGCTTGATGCAGATTAACAGAGATGAATAGTAGAGAGTACTTGGAGCAGCACGCGGCTATGTTGGCAGAGCAGCAACAGTTCTCGGAAGAAAACCAGGAGGACTCCATACAAGCATGATACTCAGGAGAAGACGATGTTCGGCATCTTTTGAATCTAATGTATTATTTGGAAATTAGGCTCATCTCAACCGCGTCTTCCGATCAGAAAAAAGCCTATCCTCCAATCCAAAATGATGGTTATTCCAAAGAGACAGATATTTATGTAAAAGAAGAAAGAAGAAAGGAACACTGTTGTCTAAATAATCTCTCCATGAGGCTGTGATTAAACCTGCTCAAGGCTCTTAAATCAAATAAATTTTTTTTTTCTCCTCTTCCTTTGTTTGGGTAAGAAATGAAGTATGATTATAATAAAGGAATAGATGATTTATCAAGATATATTGAATCAACAATAAGATACAAATAATCTAAACATACATGTAAAGCACGACATCTCTGTGATCATTATTTTATTGGAAATCATGGCCTTCTTAATAAAATGCAAAAGTAAACTATGAAATGTAGGAACAGAACTAATTCGATGAACCAACACCTTCAAGATAGCATGGGACGTGTGTTAATTTAATAATAATAAGAGAAATCGACCAAATACTCTTTTTTAAGAAGCATATTGATGGTTTGATCTCAACTATTTTGTTTTTGTCAAAAACTCTTTTATTGACTTTTTATTGATAGTTTAATCATTTTTTTTGATAAAAAATGATGTTTTAGTCTTTTTTTTTAAACTCATGTGCATCTTTTGCCTGTATATATTATCAATTTTACCCTTCTTTAATTATTTATAAAGTTGGACAGCTATTGGAGAGAGAAAGTTTGTTATTTTTTGTTTTAAAATTTTTTTTATTTTTTTTTATTTTTTTTGGTACAAGGGACTATTGTCCAAATTACAATGACAAGACGAATATATACCACTAAGACACTAATCACTAGTAATAGGTATGTAATAAGCGCAGAGACACCACCAAGATCATCAAAGGAGTCGCCACAACGGACGAAGAGAAGTCGTTACTACGAACGAAGAGAAATCCGCCACCACGGCTGAAGAGAAGCTAATGACTCCAACATAATTAATTACATGGGCCAAACCTTGCGGCAATATCGCGGCCCGCAAGGTTTGAACCCACAACCTCCCAAGTCAAAGGGAGGGACGCAAACCAACCGAGCAAGCGGTTGTTTGCTTGTTTTAAAACTTTAAAATATTATATCTTTTAAACCACAAATCAGATTTTGATGAAATTAAGATATTCAAATCTAAATTTACAAATGCAATTTTAAATTTGCAATTATAATTTGAAATTTGCAATAAGAAATCCAATTTTACGTTTTACAAATTGAACTCAATAATCACAGTTCATATATGCAAATTCGAATTTGCAATAGGAAATCCAATTTTGTAATTCGTAATTTGAACTCAATAAAAATCACAGTTCATATATGCAAATTTGAATTTTTATATTTCGTAATATAAATTTTATTTTTTAAGAAAAGAAAATATTGATGACTAGTCTCATTTTAAAGATCTCAATGAATGATTTCTAAAAATATAATTTTTGATTGGTCGTGATTTTATCGCTCAATAATATTTATACCGCAATCGCACGGTTGT
>MVGT01001199.1:56873-77841 GCA_002174775.1 Macleaya cordata | reverse complement strand
GGAGGGTTGGATATTGCTTCAGAGACTGGGGGAGCACACAACTTTAGATGGAGTTCTATGAAACCAGTGTGATCAACCTGTGCCTCAAGCCACATCCTGAAAAAATCTATATCATCTTCTATTTGTTCACTCACTCCATCATGAACCCAAATCAATTCAAACTCAGACTCCTGTGTCAGGTCCTATAAGTCTGTTTTTAGCCTCCCAAAGAACACACCTCTACTCATTTTATCTCCATCAAGATTTTGGAATTCATGTACCCTACCACTATAGTGTACCCTGACATTCCTGGTAGGGTATGAAAATCGATTACTGCAAAAAAACCAACATTAACAGTACTGTATAATGATCAACTGAAATGAACTACAACAAACACCAATTATTACATATTTTTCATCATAAACAACAAAAAAGTTCAACAACCACAACAAACACCCATATATAACAATCCTTATATATATAAACCTTTAATCCATATCATCATTTCAAAAAAATTGGGGTTTCATATAACAATATCATATTAGCAGTATTGTATAATGATCAACTGAAATGAATAATGAAACACCAATTATTACATATTCTAATGTCATCATGAACAACAAAAAAATCAACAACCACAACAAACACCCACTTGCATTCCTCAACACTGTCAAAAATGCTAATTCAGTACCACTTCCATTCATGAACAAACACCCACTTACATTTATCTTTATCCTTTGGGTGCAAGCTAAACCAAATAGGGATTCGAATGATTTGTTACCTTAAAGAAAAAAAAATTAGTGGCAGTCCTAAATCAGTGACAGAAAAGTAACTTGCAAGTCCTAAATGAACCCAAATCATACCATGATCAAATAAATCACAACACTTTGTTAGCTTAAAGAAAGAAAAAAATCAGTAACATAGAAGCTTAATATGCAACTCCTAAATAAACCTAAATGTTACCATCATCCCCCACTAAGCTAAAAAAATAGGGGTTACATTCATCTTTCTCCTAACTAATTAGGTGTAAGCTAAACCAAATAGGGATACAAACGGGTAATTAGGGCAATTTCGCATTCATCTTTACAGATCAGTGGCTTTTTGCAATGAACTAAAAGAAAATCGATTTGATTACAGATAGATAGATAGATGGATAGATAGGTAGATAGATAGATAGATAGAGAGAGAGAATGACTTACAGATTCCGGTGGAACATGTTACCGGCAATGAGCTCCGAAGCTTTGATATCCCTCCTCTTCGATCTTCAAATTCAAACTCAAAGTTCAAGTTTTTTCTGATGCTGCCAGAACATTTCTTCTTCGATCTTCAGCTTATTTGAACATGGGATGGATTTGATCGACGAACAGATCCTTCAAAACGATGAGGTTTGTGTTTTCACTACTGCTTGTCAATGACGATGAAATCAGGTGTTTTCTCCTTCATGCTCTACAATTAGGGCAAAGTTAGGTTCTAATCGTGGCCATGCACGTCATAAAGAACTCTTAACTTAAGTTGGGTTGGGTTAGTTAGAGGGGAGGGTATTTAGGACATTTTTTGAGTCACATGACGTGCATGCGGGTCACTTGGATGGAGAAGTNAATGATAACAGTGGGGGGGGGAAAGTGATTTTCTGAAAGATTTGGGGGGTAAGTGATTTTTCAATTAACATTTGGGGGGGTAAAGACAATTTGCTCATAATATAATTAGTATGTGTTAATTATCCTGCTCAAAATAGAATATTTGTAATGCATATAAAGTACCATAAAATGCATTAATGATAGGTTATTGATAGTATCAAAAAAGATTTAAGAGGAGAGATAGAAATTTGAGAATTAAAATTGCATTTAATTAGTTATTAAGCAATAGAAAGTGGTGACATGGACAAAAATTATTGATGTGGCACTCTGAGAGAATAGAGTGCCACGTGGATAGAAGAGACTGCCACGTCAGACGCTTCAGCTAGAGTATATAGTATAGATAATAGATGTATATAGTATAGATTCTAAATCACTAGAATTTAGAACATGTATCAAGTACTCGAGTTAGAGTCTAAGCCTAAGCGATTATATGAGATTTGGTGGTTGATCTATTGGTCACCCCAAAGAAAAGGTCCCTTGGAGTAGGCCACTCCAGATAATTTTTCAATAAGTGTGAAACATGAAGACTGCATTTGTTCCCAAAACCAAGGCAAATGATTAGGTCCTAAAAAGATAAACAAAATAAAGGGGGGACAAGATTAGGTTCAAGTTATAAGATGTTTTTTTGTATGTTAGAGGTCTCAGGTCTTCAAATCAGCTTATTTTTTTATTGTTATAATATTATCTTCACATATATGATAATCACAAAAAATTAACTCAATCAAAGATCTTTAACCCTAAACAAAAATTACTTTAGATATCAACCGTTCATCCATGCTATTAAATTCTAAATTAAGTGTTTATAGTGCTAAAGGTCTACAATTAAACTAATTTTTTAGATATAATCTAAATAGTATAATATATTTATAAAATTAATTTATTTGAACAAAATTAAACAAAACACAAACCCTTTAAACTTATCATTCATTATTTGTCCTACGGCCACAAATTAACAAAATCCATATTAAAAATATGTATCACATGTGATTTCAAAACATTTGTTTTAAATTGATAAAATGTATCAAAGTCAGGCTTTGCTGTGTTTAATTATGTTTAAAACCAAGGACAGGGTTTTTATCCACCCTCATGTAAGGAAAGTGATCAAAACCACCACTCATCCAGCCGTTTAGCTGTTACATAGTCAAACTATGATGGTTTGACCATACCACACTCAAGGGCTAAATGATAGATTTGTTACTCACCGACTTTCGAAGTGCGTGAACAAAATCACATTTACTTCAGGTCGGCAGCGTAAATATGGGACTTCCCCTATCTATCCACGTGGATAACCTATCCTCGGGGAGCGCGTTAAGTGCAGTTAAAGTCTACTGAGCAACAGACCACATTATATAGTGGTAAGCCTGGTCCACATTTGATGAACGGTCCAAATTGACCTAGGATGATGACGTGGACGTAGCGCGAATGAAGTTTGATAGGCCTGAATAACACACTATACTTTCTACAGACAACGACGAAAGCATTTTCCAGCTTTATCCAAAACAGCAAATTAGAATCCATTTCAAAAAGTCTACGTGTCGGTCGACAGCCACCAAAATTGACAAGTTATCTTTTTGTATTTCGACACGTGTCAGTACCAATACAATTGTAGCTGTCTTTTGGCAAGGAGCACTAGCACTCACAACAAAAACAAATTGGGAAGGTTCGAGATAGTGGGTCCCACATATATCCACTATACACGTGTCATACCTACGTGTTTTCAAACTTTCGTGTCACTCTGTCCTTCAAAGTATTGTGAAATAACGAAATTACCCATACTTAAACAACAGGTGTTTCGGGTCCTTAGCATGTTTTATAAGGAGATTTTAGTAAGTTGGTTCAGTTAAATACAGGTCCAAGTTCTTTGTATCTAACATTTTCACACGTGTGAAATTTGGTAAGCACGTGTAAAAAGTTGCTTACGTGCCGTCAAAGCTCTCTTCAGTGAGTCCTTCGCTGAACATTTTGTGTCTTTTCGTCTTTCTCTATTTGCAGAAGAGAATCTAGGGTTTTTTTCTTTGGGAGCTAGGGTTTCATTCTTCTTTTTCTGTGTTCGAGGAATTTCTTCTGATAGATCTATTAGGTCACTTGAAGTTGGTGTATTAGGGTTTCTGTAAAATTTAGGCTTTCGATTTTTGGGGTCAAATCTGAGTTGATTAAAAGAAGTTTGAAGTTTGATGGTGCAGTTGATGAATTCGGGAAATCTTCGATCTGAATCTGACACATCGTGTCGGAATAAGTTGGCGGTTAAGTTAGAGATTGAGGATTCTTTGGATGATGAACATGGCCCGCTTAATAAGAGATCTAAGTTTAATCCGCGTTTTCAGCAGGTTTGATTTGATGTTCTTGTTTTGAATATATTTCATCTTTGATACATCTATTTAGGTTTTTCTAGAAGTAATTCTGGCTTTTTTGCTTCTGATGATTTTGATTTTTTTCCAGAGCTCTAAACTTGCTTATGCTCTCATTTATACTTCTTAGTCATCATTTGTGCGCTGAGAATTCTCTAGTCTTCAGTTTTTTTGGGATTTCTGATCTGTTATATATTTTTGTTTTCTGTTTGTGGTTCTGAAGTTAGTATGAGTAAAACGTTTTCCAGATCACAAGTAGCTTCTTTTCCCAGAGCCCCAAAACTTTTCTGCACCAATTTTACTTCATACATATCACATTTTTCTACATCTAGTCAAAATTTGTTCTCTGGATAGAGTAAATTTTGCATTGGAAATTCCCTTTCTTCAGATTTCTGATCTGGTATTTGTTTCTGAAATTTTCTTTGGTTTTTTTTTTTAACTGCATCTAGTCAAAATTTGTGCTCTGGATGGAGTATATTATGCATTGGAAATTCCCATTTCTTTAGATTCTGATCTGGTAGGTGTTTCTGAGATTTTCTTGGTGGGGTTTTTGATATTCTATAATACGCCTTTTCCTGCTTTGATTTGGGTTTCAAGCCTTAACAGTAATATCTTAGAATTAAAATAGTTTTCATCTGAATTTGGTTTTAATAGAGGGTTTTTCTTCTATGGGCATTTGGTTGTAATACAGAGCACTAGTAGCTTATTAAGCAGATCCCCAAACTTGTTTCTACTCCCATTTTACTCTTTATATTACGCATTTTGCTTCACCTACACAAAAATTCTGTCCTGGAAATTCCATTTTCTTCTGGGATTTCTGATCTGTTTTTGATTCTTAGGTTTTCATGGGGGTTTTTAGATATATTGATTGGAGTTTCATGTCATACAATTAACCTAGTTTTTTATTTTATTTTATCCAAACATGGATTTTATAAGGTTTTTTTTTTCCTATTTCGAGGTTTGATTGTAATACAGTAGTGGAAATTTCTCTTTTCTTATTTCCGTAGCCTTGGATGTGTTTGTGCTCCTATTTTACTTCATTTATTACATATTTTCCTTCACCAAGTCAGAATTTGTACTCTGGAAATTCTCTTTTTTTTTTTCTTTTTTTTTTTTCCAGATTTCTGGGATTTGTGATCTGTTATAACGTGTGTCTCTCTGTTTTGATTTCCATTCTCAGTTCTTACAGTTGTCTTTGAATTAACATAGTTTTCAATTCAATTTGGGTTTAATAAAGAGTTTTTTTGGGGGATTTGGTTGTAATTCAGCAATGGAGCACGGAAACTAGCAGTTCTATGATCCCACCTTCGCAGTACAATCCATTAGATGAGCCTAGCCCATTGGGTTTGCGGCTGAGGAAGAGTCCATCATTGCTGGATTTAATTCAAATGAGGCTCGCCCAAGGGAATCCTTCTAAACTAGGAGCTGCACAAGGTGAAAATCTTGAAGGGAAAAAGGATCTCAAGGGTGCCCCTGTCACAGGAAGCACTGACAAACTCAAGGCTTCCAACTTCCCAGCTTCACTTCTGAGGATTGGAACTTGGGAGGTATGTAATATGGACTAAAGATTGATTTGTTGTTGCTGTTAGTTCTGATGAGTGTATTTCTTGTTTTGGGTACAACATGCAACTAACTATAACTGTTACAGTGTGTATCAAGATATGAAGGCGATTTAGTGGCAAAATGCTACTTTGCAAAGCATAAGCTTGTTTGGGAAGTTCTTGATGGTGGTCTTAAGAGTAAGATGGAAATCCAGTGGTCAGATATCATGGATCTGAAAGCAAACTGCCCTGAGAGCGGTCCTGGGACACTGGATATAGTTGTAAGTTAGTGTTTATGTATAGCATGGGCACTGTTGCTTTTGCTTTGGTTGCTCTTATGATGTTTTGCTTTGGTTGCTCTAATGATGTTTTGCTTTCCTGGTACAGTTGTCTAGGCAGCCGCTTTTCTTCAAAGAGACCAATCCACAGCCTAGGAAGCACACCTTATGGCAAGCCACTTCAGATTTTACTGGAGGTCAGGCCAGCATACATAGGTAAGGATAAGACATAACTTGGTTTCTCTTTTAAAGCTTCCATTTATTTGCTTATTAAGAAAGCTTCCAATTATTTGAAGGATGAATGTTGGGAAGAGCGTTCTTATGTTCTTAGTGGTTCAATTTCTTGGTTGGGAATTGTGATTGTGGAATGCTGTGAAGCTCTTACGAAACTTCATTGCAGACCTATATCAAATCTCTAAGACTCAACATTGCCTGCTTTAGATAGCCCATTGAGAAGTGTGTACCTGATTACTTGGTTAACAGTTTGTCGGGAAAAAGGTTTTAGTTGCGAGGATAATGCAGATATTATTGTCAGGTGAGATAGACAGGGGCCTGGGGGATGAGTTGGAGATGATGGATTGATGTGTATAATCTGGGTATCTCACTTGTATGTCTCATCTGATTTAGAGTTAATCCGGTTGATAAATGGCATAGATTGCATGTACTTGTGAGCAAGAGAATGAGATGTGGGGGCTAGTGAGAATATACCCTGTGAGAAGAGTTTTCTTTTTGGGATGCTTAGGTTGGTATATTTAATATCTCTTGACTTGGTCTCCTCGCTGGAGTTTGGCCTATTTCTTAGGGAAACGTTTTGGAGAAATGATCTGTTTTTAGCTCGAACCATGATGATTTCTTTTGTGTGTATTTCTTGTACTTGTCTTACCAAGTTTTGGAAATGATGAGCAATTAGAGTTTCTCCACAGGCTCTTTCTTTATAGTGGAATGAATGTGGAGGAGATTCAAATAGTTATATATAATACATGCTAAAGCGTTAAAAGGGGTTGGTAAATTTGGGCCCTTCATACTTTTACCATGGTTTCAATTTTCTGAAGAATGGTCTTATGTTAAAGCAAGTAGAAAGGAGACTATAATTCTTGTTTGTGTGGGGAATACATAAACTTAGCCCGAGGAATACTTGAAAAGGAGTTACCTTCTTGGAGTACCAATCACCATGGATGATGGGTGAGCAAAATGTTTGGGGGTGTGGAGAAGGGTTTGTACCTGAATTTCGAAAGCACTAGGTCTAGGATATAGAGAAAGCGAGCGTTTCTACACTCACCCGTGGTTCTCACCCACAAAACTTACTTGTTGATGTGGAAGCATTTAAATTTAGAGAAAGAAGAAGTGGGGGGTCCTACATTATTCACTTCACCTTTTCTCTCTAAATTTAATTGGTTCCACGTCAGCGAGTAACTTTTGTGCGTGAGAATCACGGGTGAGCATAGAATTATTCAGAGAAAGCAGCATAATTGAAATAATAAATGGAAAACTAGAGTTTTATGGTTAAGTTTAACTAAGCTGTTATGTAGGACTATTTTGAGAATGATTATGAGATGCCAAGAAAATGTTCGAGTGATGGAAGAGAATGAATTTGTATCTATTTGTAGGATAATGGGATGTGTTGAAGTTTTCTGATAGAGCAGGATATTTTGCTTATCGAAAAAAAGAACAGGATGTGCTGCAGTAGCTATAACATGATCTATCAATCTTATGAACCACAATATAAGAATTTAGGAGAAACGATAGAGGTAAGGTGAAACAACTATTGAGGAGTAAGTTTGGCTTAATGTTAGGGAGTTCAGCTATCAAGCTTATATTTTCTTTTCTGCAACGATCAATGGGTAAATGTTGGATTAAATTATTGGTCTTGGGAAGGAGTCTTTCGAAATTTGTTAGCATTGTTTTTTTTGTAAATTGTTTTTAAAATTTATTAACATTACGATGGAAATCCATGTCAGAATGATTATTAGTGTGACTTCTGTGAGGGTTATTGATGATATGAGTCTAGTGAGTGCTCAACCGAAGTTTTTCTTGTCTTTTTGAAAAAGCGATAGATAGGTGATATGCTAATACATCATATGAAAACTTGGTCTATGTTACTATCAAATGTTGTGGGGAGAAAATGCCCAACTAGAACTATGCTAAACCGACAATTCTATACAAGTAGAATGAAGACAAAATATATGTTGCGCAATATTGATAATGGGTTCCATGTGGATTCTGCTTAGGATTGCTAGGCACTATGAAGAAGTGTTTGAAAACTTTTCATTCTTACACACCATGTCTTGCCTTGGGGCAAGGAAAGGTGGTGTTTTGTAAAACTTAATTTCAGCACTTGCACTGAATTTTAGGGTTTTCAGTGCAAGTGTTGAAGCACATCAATTGGTAAAAATCACTTGAGAGATGTTCTCACTTTTAATAAGTGATTAATTATCTTTCGTAAAAATAAAATTAAGATCTAAATTGACTTTATGTGCTGAAGACTTGAAGATGTGGAATACAAGGGTAAATTAGTAAACTCCAAAAGCAAAGGTCAAGTTGTTTTATATTGCATTTAAATTTCATGTAAAACTGAAATTTTTTATTACATGAAAATCACTTATTTTAAGTGAACTTCTATGAAGTGATTTTACCAAATATTATCTGATTCAACACTCATCACTGTAAATTTTGAAATTCAGTGATAAGTACTGAACTCAAGTTTTACCAAACACAAGTAAAAACTTTTCACTTTTATTTGAGATCTGAATGCCATAAGACAAAGTGATAACATTTGTTTTATATTTATCAAGTTTCCCTTATATTCTACATCTTGAAGTCTTCAGCACTTAAAGTCAATTCAGACATTAATTTCAGTTTCACCAAACGCCACAATATTTGGAAGTTATTCGAGAAACCTTTGTTAAACAATGAGAAATTATTATTTTTTTCCCATACGGAGACCTAAATTTTGAGAAAAAGCAGTGAAATTAAATCACAAAAGAACCTTGGAGTTTAAGCTGAACAGTGTTCAGCATATCTGGACAGAAATATTTGAAGTATTGAAATTCTGGGAAAAAGTCTACAGCTGATTGTCAAAGATAATTGATATCATGTTTGTTGCATCATTGGACTTTCATTGTAAGTTGGCATACAACTTTAAATGTGATGTTTCTTGAAAGGAATCTTGCTTTTCGTAGTCTTTTCTTTCCCAAATTTTGTAATTAATAAATATTGGTATATATTATGGCGGATAAATGAGAACAAATGAATCTAAATGGTGTAAATAAATCGGGGGAAGCAACTATATAAATGGGCCATCCCGCATTACATCACTAAATTTTTGTGCGGTGAAAGTAAATGATAGAACCAACTGAAAGGTGCATTTCATACCGGTTGAAGTCCCTAGAAAGGAGATGTACTGAAGCTATATCTTGACAAGATAAGCTTCATATGGTGTTTAAATTGTGAAACATTATTCATGTTGTTGCCCATATCATTTTGATGAGGCATGTGATGAATGATTATGGAGGTTGTTGTCTGGGTTTATTTACCTCAGTTCAACTTTGTGTTATGAATCTGTTATGTGATGGAATTTTTGACTTTGTGCTTGTAGGCGACATTTTCTGCAGTGCCCACCGGGCTTGCTAGGCAAGCATTTTGAAAAGCTTATTCAATGTGATCCTCGTTTGAACTGGCTGAGTCAACAGCCAGAGGTGGTGTTAGAATCTCCTTATTTTGAACCCAAGGGTTCTGTTTTTGAGGACCCAGATGAATCCAAATGCCATTTTGATCAACCTAAAAGCGAGTATGTATCAACTTTTTCTGGTTTAAGGGATGCACCATCGCCATCTGGCGCTCAATCATCTTCCTCGAAGAGTGAATTGCGGGATCCAGTTGGTATATCACAAGAACTTTTGTCCCGGGAAACTCCATCTCCCAGCTCAGGTACATTCATGAACTTGGCATGCCTATTTTGGTGACTATGATGATTAATATCTTAAAGTAGCTTATGTTGGAAAGTGAATTTCAATAATAGTTTATGTTGGAAAATGAACTTGTGCAGTTAACTACAAGCCTACAACTATAGTAGGATATCTTACTTTTGGATTTCCTAAAGCAACCATTTGTATTATATTGCACAAACATTGCCTAGTTTTGTGTCGCCTTTTCTAAGCATGTTCATATGATTTCATGTTCATCCGATTAGGTACTAATCTTCTCATCCATTATTCCAGGATTATCTTTTTTTTTTTTTTCTCGTTTCTTACCTTCCTTAATTTTGTAGTAAGTTTGTGTTTGGCTGTGATTTGAGATTCTTAAAAGGCAGTATGTCAATTTGTTATATACTTAGGAAAACACATTATAATTTGGTATTTGAAATGGATACAATATAATTCTGGATCCGTGGGTTATATTCCACCATTTTGCAATTTGAAGGGTGTCTGATGTCTATTGAACTACCTGCAATTTATTAGTTTGATTAAGATCATTCTTCCTATCAACTTTACCATCTATCTAATATGTCTGTTCTCTGTCAGTGATGGATACCCATGCAATTGAAGAACATGGGAACAGTGAAGCAGAAGAATCAAAAGGGCTGTTGAGTCATTGGGATCAAATCAAAGTTCCTGGAATTCATCCCTCTATGTCAATGAGTGATCTAGTGAACCACATCGGACATTGCATCTCTGAGCAAATGACCTCAGGCAACCCGTTTTTCTCTGAAGGATCAGAGAACAGAGACATGCTAGAGGAGATCACACAGTATCTACTAAGTGATTCTCAACATGCATCAGCATCTGACGAGAAATCGCTCATGTCAAGAGTCAATTCTCTTTGCTGTCTGTTACAGAAGGAACCAACGACTCTTCAAAACTCTCAGCTCATTACTGGAGACGAAAATGAAGTTGGAAAGCATACTCAACCAAAGTCATCTACTGAATCACGCGAGAATAAGAGTATCGATCTTTTTCCGGGACCTGAAGGAGACTTCAATGATTCCCCTGGATGCAAGCCGGGCATGTCGAGGAAAGACTCACTTGGGGATCTGTTACTTCATCTTCCCCGTATCGCATCTCTACCGCAGTTCTTATTCAACATCTCTGAAGATGGTGAAAACCAAGCTAGATAATTATGTACCCCCACAATCTCTCTTAACTAGTGTAAAAAGTGTACTCATGAATATGTTTCCTACTCTTTTCATTGTTTTCTCTCTTGGTAACTGAAGATTGGTTTGCAGCAGCTTTGGAAATGTTAGGGTTCAGAAATTAGTTTTGATGACGAATCCTTTCAAATCCTATAAACTGGGAACTCAGGCATTCTTCATCTGCAATGCCCTTGTACATTAGTATTCCCTTTGAAGCCTCTGAATCGAACTTTTGAATATGTATTTGTGAAATTGGCTTGCTTTTGAATATGATGTTTGGTGTTTTTTTTTTTCAAGTTTTCATGAGTAGCACCAGAGCAAGAACAACTTATTATCCATATGTAAACATAAAATGAAGTACTGTTACCAGCAACTTGAGGTTTTATTACTAAACTAACACATACAACTCAATAACACTGTTTTTTTCTTTTTTTTGTACATATATCTATGTATGTAAACACCATAAAGGCATAAACAGATCCTGTAAAGAATAAAGGACACTAATTAAGAATCCTCTCTGACTTCTTCTTCCTCTGCTCCTTCCTCTGGTTCCTGTAACATATTCATCAACATTGAAATCTGGCTCTGCAGCATTTTATTTTCACTCTCAATTTTGGTGCGTTTGCTTCGTTCTTCAAGGAGTTGAACCTGAAGATGTTCTAGGGCTCTTGCATCCTCCTCTAGCTGTTCATTCAAGCCATCAATCTCCCGGTCCTGCAAAAAAAAAAAATCCAAACTTAGCCAATACTGTCAATTGCTTTGGAGTTCTATGTCTAACAAGTTAAGGTCTGGCACCTTTCTGTTCATTTCCTGAACGGCAATTCGCCGCATGCTTTCAACGACATCAACATTCACGAGCTTCCGTTTCTTCCCAATCAGCCAGCCTTTTGGGTAATTTGCGGAGTCGAAGTCTGGTGGGGGGAGTAACATCTCTGCTGATGATCGACGAGCACCTATTATGTCTTTTGTTGGTTCCAATGGTTCAAAAAGAGCCTTCCTACGCTCTGAAAGAGCTGGAGCTGTTGATGACTCCTGTGGGTTCTCCATGTCCATTGGAGATTCTTCCCTTTGTCTGTCTGGTGTTTCTAGGGTATCGTCTGTCGGCGGTTTATTGACAATTCGTCCATTGGCTATCACAGGAGAGACAACAATCGGATTTATCCCATGTATTGTTGTAGAAAGGAGAAGAAACATACAATAACTCAAATCTTACAGAAGGCAACTGTTACAGTGGTTATCAAGAGCCCTGACTTGATAGGCCATACAATAAACAAAAATCACTTGACCACACTCTAAAAGCCATATACTTTTATTTACTTGTTAATAATAACCAACTGAAAGCAATACAAAACGTTTTGGAAACTTTCTTCTGGTTCAGAATAATCTAGTCAAGAGCTGAATATTCATTGGTAGGGGGTCTTAGGTGGTGTTTGTTTTTTTAGGCATCTGAATCTGAGTTGTTTAATATTACTTGTTTAAATTTAATTCGTTTCAATACTTTTACGTCTTGCTAGAGTCAGATTTTTATGGTGAAGCTTCAGCTAAAAAGTTAAGCTGAATTTGAGACGAATGTCCATCAGACTTGATGTACAATCAAGATGAGTTCATTTTAAAATTTATAAACTTGAAGATTCTACACGATTCAAGATTGGATACACATGAATCAGATTTAGATTCCTAAAAAACAAACACCACCTTTGTTGATTTTACAAAGATTATCCTTCTCAGATCTTTGTAGAGAATATTGAGATAAGGGTATTTTTAAGTTCTGATAAAAAAAAAAAAAAAGATAAGGGTATTTTTAAGTCTAGCACATGCAGCTGGTTAGTACTCATATGCAAGGACAAAATCAAAACAGATAAAGTAATCTTTAAGTCTAAACAAAGATAATAATGACATAATGGTCTTTTGCCTTTTAAGTTACATCAAGAGTATTGAAGTTTGAATTGTTAATGTCCATAACGAAGATGCCAAAATTAACCCTATATCCAAATTACACCCAAATCTTTACCACCCACAGTCATCCTATCTCGTTCCCTCTCGATCCCTCTTCTTCTGAAGCTATCTCTCATCTTCTCGGCATCTCTCTCTCATCCTCTTGATCTGAAAAAAAATCCCAGATCTAGGTTTGCCGATTTTTTTTTTAAAACTTCCACCTGCAGCTTATCTCTTCTCCCTCATTTATCTCTTAATTTGAAAAACAGAAAAGAAACAAAGCAGGTGGCAGTAGGGTGGAGGGGGAGTGCGAAATTTTCAAATCTGAAAATTTCAGATATTGGAGAGACCAATGATGCCGGCATGTTCTTGGAGATAAAAATGGTTTTTGGGAAGTCCATCACATGCAAAAAGTGTGTCAATCGGATAGACAAGGACAGCATAAAAAATTTCCAGGTGAAGGAGAGAGAGGTAATGGCGGTAGGTGGAAGGAGGGGAAGGAGTTTTTTTTTTTCTCCTGAACTGAATTTGTGGGGGACTTTTTAGTCATCAAAACTTGTGTGTGAGACATAGGGGCACATTGTAACAGAAACTGTGAAGTTGAGGGACAAAGTTCAATTTCGAATCTTTGAGGGGGCAAAGTTCAATTAGCTATTAATACTGAGGGGTAAGTTCAATTTACCCTAAAATAAAATAGAAAATTGTCGATACCTTATGTATGTTGTCGCAATGGACCTAATCTACATTACAAACAGAACGGAGAGGCAAAGGAGGGTTAAGGTTTCTCCTCAGTCAAGATCAAAGGACTTCAAATGAATGACATACTTAATAAATATAAAGTATTTAAAGGTCGGACATGGATATTCGTGGGACACGTGTTGAACACGGCACATACGTATTCTATGTGACATATGTCTTGAACACGCTACGGACACGCCACCTGACTTATTTTTTACTTTCTTATTCCTTTAAAACATTGTAATACGACTTTATTTTTACGCTTCTAGCATGTCGTATCATGTATGTATCCCGTATCCATGTCCATACTTCAGAACTTGTCGGCCATAGGCCCATAAGTGTAAAATCAACGTCTTTACAAGAAACTTTGCTTGAACAAAAGACTGTTGCTATTAATGGGTCTCCCCATTGTAGATGGAGGGCTCCCCTAGACAAGGGGCAAACCCAAAAGTAAAACATCTAATTTCACTTTTGTTTTAAAAAAACCCAAATCTAAAGAAAAAAGAAAAAAAAAAACGATTCTCGCAAGGTTAAAATGTTTTGATTCAAGAATTTGTGCCTCCCTTTAACTGTTTGTGTGCTCATTTAACAGCAGCCTAAAAGAATGAGGATCATTTTATAGTCTGTTTGGACAAGGGATGTGGGGGAGGGATTTTATGGGGACAGGGGATAACAGACTATTAGTTACTTTGATAGGTACCAATTTTTCAGTAGTTCAACAACGTTTGACTGAAGTCAAAGGGGACACCTTTAATATTTGTGTCAAATTATCCAAGGATTATTCCTAGAAGATCCATAAAAGATCCATAAGAATAAAAAAAATAACAAGAAAATGAAAAATCTGATTTTTTTTTTAAATAAGAAATCCAAACAAGTTGTAAATCATGCAGGAATTATGTCAACCTCCAATCTTCAAGTCCAATTTGAGACTTAAAAGAGAGAGAAGAGAGATTCTTCTAAGTTCAAAACTGAAAATCTGTTAAGCTGTAAATTTGAAGATTTGGGAACATGGGTTCAACTCTGAAACCATGCAAATTTCAAAACAAAGCTAGCAATCCCTCTAAATCAAATCAAAACAAGAAAATTTAAGTTGAATTTTTACCAGATCTTTTGCGAGAATTCCAGAAGACCCTTGTTGGATTAATCGTCGAGAATCCATCTACACTTCCTTCAGTCTTATTTTCATCTGAATTTGGGTGATCCATCTGAATTAAAATTGAACTCCCCAAAAGAACCCTAATTTCAAGAGTTTCACATTAGGATAGGGTTGGAGGGTCTTTGCTGTTTGTGGAAAAGATAGAGAGAGAAAGAAGAAAACCCCAAGATGAGAAGATTAAATCTATGTTCTTTTCTGTTTTTTTTTTCTCTCTCTACTCTTCCAAGTTTCCTTTGTTTCTTTTTTCATTTGTTTTTATGTGTGGTTTGTGTCTGCTTCTTAGGATGACGATGATGATGTGACGGTCATAGTTTTTAACGGACAGATGGATTTCGTGATTTGATTTCACGACAAAGATATCTGTTTTTACTTGTACAAAAATCGATACGACACGTGGCAATTTGTTACTGTATGTGTCATTTTAAATAGGTGACCAGCTTATCAACTGGTGTTTACTGTTCAAGTCATGTTTGGAACCTTGGGCAAGTACCATGAGAGCCTCAAACTTTAGTATTGGAGAGGTTTGAGGGATAAATCAAGTACTAAGGTGAAAGTTATCCTTCAAATTTATACCCTCGCCTCAAATCTACTCATATTTGAGGCTGAGAATAGAGGAAAGAGGGATCGACAGAGGGATTAGAGGGCGCTAGATAGAGTAGAGGGTGACAAAGGGAGTTTAATGGCAACAATCCCTTTGTCACCAATTTTTTGTTTTTAAAAAATATTTAGCCCCACACTCCTTCTGTTGCCCACTTTTTTTTTTTTTTGTGTTTTCAAAGTTTATTTTTGTTGTATAAAGATTTTCATGTGTTTCGAAACACCAAGCCTATAGGGTCCACTTGGATATGATCTAATAGTTTATATTTGGTGAGGTTGTTCTTCTCACCATGTAGATCATCTTTACAAAAATCATTCAATTATAAAACTTCTAACCCCTTCAAAAGTTGATCGAAAGTTTATTGAAAGTTAACGGTGAGAAAAATAGTGAGGAAAAGAGTAAACTTTTGATGGGGTTAGAAGTTTTCAAATGTGATGATTTTTGTGAGGATGATTTACATGGTGAGGTGAACAATCACACTGAATATCAGCTATTGGATCGTATCCAAATGGCCCCATAGACTCCGTGTTTCGAAACATACTGAAAACATTCATACAACAAAAATAAACTTTGCAAACAAAAAAAATTAAAACAGAAAAAATGGGCGATAGAGGGATATCGCCCCACATGTAAAAATTCGACGATAAAAATTCGACGTATATGCCAAACTTCTAGATGCTTTATGGAAACCTAAATGTGTCCGTCCAAGAGTGAGATTGAGAGAGTTGAGGTGCTTGAGGATGAAGAGAGAAAACATAAAAAGTAGGGGTGGGACTCGGGCGGGTTGGGCAGGTTAGAGGTTTTGGACATGTCATGCCCACATTGTACCTTCTTTCCCCAGAATGCCCATAGAACCCACAAAACCCATAAGAGGTTTACCCACGCATGGCCCAAGTGGGTTTCTCGGGTTCTTCGGGTTGCCCGTGTTCTAATTAATTTAGGTGATTGAATAGAATTATTAATACAAAAAAATAATAAATAATAAACTTAAATAAATAAAATATCATTCATAGTTTCAAAAGATAAACAAACTAACAATATGCACACATAATAAATTAAAAACATAAACAAAATATTCGTCATACATAACTTAAAAAAAAAAAACAGAGTCCAAATCCATAGTTGTCTATATACTATTTTGAGTTTTACTTATTAACTAATTTAATTTTTTTATTTTATATAAAATAAGATAAAAGAAAAGTTTTTGTTTTGGGTCTTAATACCTCCACCTTATATTAGTAGCTTCATATATTTATCCACTTATATCTTTCAAAATACTTGACAAAATGAGAGTTTTCTTTTTCTGGCCACATATTTCTATGTTAGAATTCAATTAAAATCTATCTATATATAAAAGTTTCTCGGGTTAGGCGGGTTGCCCGGGTTGGCATATATCTATGCCTATGCTTGTCCAAATTTGACTACGGGTTAGGCAAAATAATGCCCATACTTGCCCAAATATCCAGCAACCTTCGCCCATGCTTGCCTAAATACCGGTTCGGGTTCGGGTTGGTCGGGTTGACCCAACCCAAGTCCCACCCCTAATGAAAAGATCCTTAAATAGACTTGCCAAGAGTCCCACAACCTCAAGCTTTTCTGGTTCACATGACTCAACTCGAAGGAGCAAGTCAATTCATATCTTTAATTTATTTGTATTGAAAGTTTGATAGTCATTAAATAGATTAAGAGTATTTTTCATTCATTTTATTCGGTAATTCACATTTTAAACGTTTTTAAAAAATACAAAAAATACGAATATTAATGGTATATAATTTAACGAGGGTTTGGACAACGAAAATGACATCACATTCATAGGGATGTGATTCTTTGGATGTGGGGTTCGCCTTTCAAATTTAAAATTACAACCTTCAAGAATGTGATTCTCCTAAAAATGAAGAAATAGTAAAACTCAAAGGGATGGGTTTTTACGATTTAATTGTAGTCCCCAAACGTGTCCTTAGTGCGATTTGTTCACCTATTAATAACAAACACACAATCCTAACCGTCAGATATTATACGGCGAAAGCCATGGTGGGGATGATAGTATATATAATACATCGCCATTGATCGTATAACATGGACGGCTGAGATTGAAGTTAACTCCCAACGTTTTTTCCGTTGAAAATCATGGCCATTGACTAATTTCCTTGTAAAAAGGTTTGAGCATGTGCATTGAATGGTTGTTTAAGTTGGGTTTTGTACGAAGGAGAAAATTGAACATAGCTCGTTTATATTATAGTTGATGTTTATTGAACATACCATAAACATAAAGTTTTTGGCTCCACCTTGAGATTCACCTCAACAACCACCATCATCAATGGTTAATGTGGGCCGTGAAGGTTTAGTGGTCCTAAACGAACTGGAAAAATATTTTTTTTGAACATGAACAAAAAAACCTATATTACGAAATAAATACAAAGATTACAAGTCTGTTTCCTAGGTGTAGCTAGGAAACTGATGACGTGATTGCAGCAGGCAGCATACTATACTATACAAAAAGCCTGCATCACCCTTAAAAAAAAAATTATACAAAAAGACAATTCCAGCTGAAGCTATCAAAAGAACGAATTCGAAAAATATGGTTCTGGAGAACTAGAATAAAATTGATCCGATAAGAATAGGATCAAAATAGGGACAGAAGATCTGTTCTCCTCAGCATTATCCAAACCAGCACAACGGTCTTTGAAAAATCATTCTTAACATTCTTTTGCTGCAAAAAATTATCAAAAAGGAACGTACTAGGGTTTTGGTCTTCCTTCACTTGCTTGAAGGAGACAAAGAAAATAAAATATTATATATAGAGAGAGTTACAACCGATTACAAGACTTGGTGTACAAGAAAGATACAGAAAAAGGAAATAAAGTCCTTGAAGAACAAGAAAACTAAATAAACCTAAACTATCTAAATTGAAATACAATAACAAAGCCTATTAAAAGAAACTACAAATTACTACTAAACATGCATGCAAGCTAACACGTGACATGAAGAGCCTTAATACTCCCCCTCAAGTTGGAGTTGTGGGAGAGATATCGCAAACACCCAACTTGCGTATGATGCATTGATGTTGATCACCCCCGAGAGGTTTAGTGAAGACGTCAGCCAGTTGATCGTAAGATCGGATGTAAGATGGAGAAATAAGACCAGATTGAATTTTTTCTCGAACAAAGTGACAATCAATCTCAATGTGCTTTGTCCGCTCATGAAAAACGGGATTTTCAGCAATGTGGATTGCAGTCTGACTATCACAATGTACAGTAACAGGTTGAGAATGAGAGATGCGAAAATCACGTAGTAAATAGTCAAGCCATTGTATCTCACTGGAAAGGTTGGCGAGAGCACGATACTCAGCTTCAGCAGAAGAACGAGCAACAGTTAATTACTTTTTACTTTTCCAAGAGATAGGATTGACGCCAAGCATGGTTAAATAACCAGTAGTAGAGCGTCTAGTAGTTGGACAACCGGCCCAATCAGAATCAGTGTACCCACTAAGATGAAGAGAACTATCTGAAGATAAAAGGATGCCCTTACCAATGGAACCTTTTAAATAACGAAGAATGCGTAAAGCAGCATCCATGTGTGCAGTGGTCGGTTGTTGCATGAACTGACTGAGACAATTCACGGTAAAAACAATATCAGGTCGTGTGACCGTAAGATAAAGTAATCGACCAATAAGGCGACGATACGGGGAAGGATCATCAAAAACAACACCATCAGTGGGTCGTAATTTCAAATTTTGCTCCATGGGGAACGAAGAAATTTTAGATCCAGTTAAACCTGCATCCTTAAGAATGTCAAGTATGTATTTACGTTGACATAAAAAAATACCTTTAGGCGATCGTGATACCTCAATGCCTAAAAAATATTGCAATCGACCAAGGTCCTTGATAGAAAATTTAGTTTTTAAAATACGTTTAAAATAAGAAATCATCTCAGGATTATTTCCTGTAATAACAATATCATCAACGTAAACAAGTATATAGACAGAGGTGGTCCCTTGATGATATGTAAATAAAGAATAATTAGCCAAAGACTGATGAAAACCTTCTTGCATGAGGGTTGTAGAAAATTTAGCAAACCATTTGACGAGAAGCTTGTTTGAGGCCATACAAAGATTTGTTTAACCGACAAACAAGATGCACCCCTTACGAGAAAATCCAGGAGGCAAAGCCATATAGACTTCTTCATTTAAGTCACCCTGAAGAAATGCATTATTTACATCTAATTGATGAAGAGTCCAACCCCTGACAGACGCAATGAATAACAACATGCGTACAGTGACAAGTTTTGCTACAGGAGCAAAAGTATCATGATAATCGATACCCTCAACTTGGGTATATCCTTTTGCAACTAAGCGAGCTTTGTATCGCTCGATGGTGCCATCAGATTTATATTTGATACGATATACCCATTTGCACCCAACGATTGATTTGCCTTGGGGTAGTGAAACAAGAGACCACGTGTTATTTGCTTCAAGGGCAGCAATCTCTATGGCCATAGCATCACGCCATTGCGGAGATTGCATAGCTTGATTAAATGTCTTTGGTTCTTCTTGAGTAATAATGGTGGTGAGAAAAGCATGATGTGCTGAGGAAAATTGCTCAAATTTTAAATAATAAGCAAGAGGATAAAGAGGTTCCGTAGCTGGTGAAGGCACCGAAGGGACAAGCACGGCGTTTCAGACATAGTCTTTAAGGTAAGCCGGTGGGCGTCTCTCACGTTGAGGCCTTGCTGGAACCTGATCCGGAGTCTCATTAACCTATGGTAGAACTGGTTCAGGACCAAAATTGGAGTAGGCATCGACTGAGGTGAAGAAGAATCAGCTGAGTGGGCATCTACTGGTGAACCTTGAGGAGACAAAGTAATGTCTCCTTGTGAAGAGGGTATAGTAGGAGAAGGGAGATTATCACCAAGGTGTGGTTGACGTGGGTTAACATCAGAATTCCACTTGGTGACATTCTCAGAAGGAGACAATCCAGGAATAATTGGAGTAGAATTATTTGTAAGATAAGGGAATGTGGATTCATAAAATGTGACATTGCGAGAAACGTAAATTTCTTTTGTGTCCATGTCATAAATCCGATACCCTCTTTTACCATATGGGTAACCCACAAAAATTCCTGGACGCGCCCGTGGATCAAATTTATTTTTAATCTTAGTATTTCTGGCGAAGCAAAGACAACCAAAAACCCTAAGATTATGGTAATTGTGAAACCCCACTAACAAAAGAAAAAAGGGGGATTTTATTTGCCAATGTTAATAATAATATCACTAGTATTAGTAATATTTAGAATTTGTAGTATTGGCAATATTAGGAGTATAACAAAAAAAAGGGGGTTTGTTACCTATAATAAGGGTATTAGTGGAAATAGTAGTATTTTTTTTAAACAAGAAAAAAATCTGCAATGAATATATAGATATATATATATATATATTAGTTTGTATTGTTATTAGAAAAGAAAGAAAAGAAAGAGAAAAAGGAAATAAGAAAGAAATAAGAAAGAAAAGAAAGAGATAAGAAAGAAAAAGAGAGATAGAGAAATAGGGGAGAGGAAACCGTGGGAGAGAAGAGAGGGAGGAGTGAGAGAGAGCTGAGAGAGCAGAAAAAAATTGTGGGAGAGAAGAAAGAGATC